>JBBPRO010001035.1:0-10657 GCA_038093055.1 Boletus mariae
CCATGGTCAACAAGCCTCATGGCGTGGTCGGGGCTGTAGATCAATCCAATATGGATCGCAGCTATCCGTGGACTTGACGATTCGGAGATGCTTCGTACATTCGATGACGGATGGAAAATTGCGGCGGCCCGTACGCGGTTGCCTAGACCTCGTCGAAGGACCCTGGAAATTGCTGCAAGCAGGGCGTTGTCAGAGGTTCCGTACTCCACAAACTCGAATGTTGATCGGTGTTTTGATACTTGCAAAAGATCAACTCTGCATAGCGTTAAACACTATAATTGCAATAGGAACACTGACTTGCCGTATGACTGCATCGCAGCGCTTCAAAAGGTGTCCTTGATCCTTAAGAAAGACATCTGCGAATACGTCTGTACCAGTGGAATCGTTGAGCTGTTCAAGAGTTTGTTGTGCGTCATATCGAAGCTTTCGTAAAAGTATTAGTGGGTGGGGCGGGCGGTTAATTAACGATACTCATACCATGTCAAGGGAAGTCAAAGGAATATCCACCAAGTAGTTTATGGTGGAAGTTGCATCGACCAAAACGGCGGGATGTCTGGAGACATATTCTTCCGGTGAGAACTAGATGCGTAGTTTCATTCCAAGTAACACGCAAGTGAGTTTTGACTCACCTTGTGTGCATTATTAGACTTCACAAATGTAGGTACGTGCTCAAATTCTTGCTTGGCTGATGGACTTGCATAAGGACGAATATTGAATGCAAGACTAGATCTTACCCAAAAAGTCTAGTGAAGCACGGAAGAGTTGATATGAACTCAAACCCTTGCCGACAGGCCTCCTTCTAGCAACGTTCCCTTTTCCATGGACAGAAACAAGGACCTCCCCATCGATGAGAACACCCAACACAGAGGCCCACCACGATCCCTTTGCCTCAAATCCGTGGACACAGAGGGCGCCTTCTCCATATCCTTTCTGGTTTGCCCACACTCGAAGCAATATATAAGCGTCCCTAAACGCGGGACTAGATTGCATCAGCGCATTGGTCGACAGTAACGAAAGCTTGGGGAAAGTGGAGAGAAGGATGGCGGTGTTGTATATAGGCGTGGACTGATTTGACATGGAAAAAAGATGGTCTGAGACTGGCTGAATGCGAACATTGGAGTGAGTCGGTGAAAGTCGATGAAGGGGAATGGGATGAGATGAGGGAAGTACTGGGATGATGCGAACTTCGGCATGTGCTTTTGAGAAGTCATGTGGGCTCCCTGAACTTTCTTGGTTATCACGGAACATCGAGTGACAGAGCGCTCACCTGCTCGTGGACGAAGTACGAGGAATGTCCTTCGCGGATCGTTTAGTGCTGCTCCATAGAAAACATCCACCTGAAAAGAGGTGGATATCATATGCGCAACTACGGCGAGGTAATAAGAACGCTTGTGAAAATATCGTGCATCCAAGTAATCTTTCTCTTGAAAGAGAGACTGCATGACAGATCGATCATGTTAATAGGTAATTCAGGAATCTGACGTACTGAGGGCATCTCGACGGACAAGTCAACTCCAAAATACTTGCTATCCTTCTTTTTCACGCAGATCTTATTCGCCCAACTACCTACGACGTAGACGTCTGATGGTGGTTCGAATGCCACCGTCCAGTTCGTTTCTTTCGTAGGATGTGGTAAGGCGAATGGTACCGCGACACCGTCTTTGGACAATGCACGAGCAGCAACGAGGGGGTTTTGTGGCTCGATAGAAGAAAGCGATAAAAGATGCGATCGAAGAGTAAGCAAAAATTGGTCCAGGGATTCCCTCCGTGATTCCTTGGGTGTTACATTGGGGAGCAACGCGTCAATCTACGCTAATATTGAGCAAGAAAAAACATATAAACGCAATAATTTGTGCGCACTTGTAGTTTGAAGGAACTCGACTGATATAAATCCGCTGCATCTTTCAATGCTCTGAGCTCTTCCCCTGTCGGGAGTTTTGTATGTTTCTGTGCATACGTTAGTCAAAATCCACTGAGTTCGCGACATGAAGACCTTGGCAGTCTCTGCGTCCGATTCCACCTCTTCTTCGTCGGATTCATCTTCACGTTTGCGCTTCAAGTCGGACGCCATCCCGATCCAAATTTTGCATGGCTGAGCAAAAATATCAAACAGTTGTCTTAGCAACCCCTTCCAAGGGGGTTTCTTTCCAAATTTATGCATAATAAGATCGACTAATCATCAATGACAATGACCTCCCCAGAGGACCGCAAACGCGAACTCGAATACTCGGGGACTCTGAGTCTCCTCCTTCGTGTCCGTCCTTCCTCTCCAAGATCAACATCTATAATGTCTGGCTCTCTTCGTCGTTTCCTCCCAGAACGACGCGCGCCTGTGGGGACTGGAGCAGATGCTCCGTCTCCCAAATCGTCGATTACTATGGGCTCAGACTGCGGTCGTCGTCTGTTGTCCGAAGAGCCATCACTATCGACCGTATTTCCTTCAATCATGCTAGACGACGCTATTTGAGGGGTAGATGCCTTTTCTTTTCCCTTCGTTCTCTTGTTGCTCGATCCCGAAGCCGAGGTTGGTGGTGGTGGCGGCGGCGGCGGACGAGCATACATGTCCGTCCAGCGTCTTGCAGTCCGGTCGTGCTGTGCTCTGTTGCGCGTATACTCAGTGGCAATAGAGGGGACTAATCATTAAATCCTTTAGTCGCGATGTCAGCGCCTTTGTTCTAGGGATATCTTACCTAATGGGTCGTCTGGGAAAACAAGATGAAGACACGCCAGATAGAGGATAGGAAAGTAGACGCACGTGGATTAGGATCAGTAAGAAGTGATGAAAGGGAGAGCATGACCTTGAAGAGCGACAACGCAGGTGACCAGTTCTGTTTGAGGATGTCAATACATATGTTTCCTTTGTCAGAGATATTCATATGATATATCCTGATACATCAGTTAACTGCCATGCAATGATTAACAATATTTTTACTACCTTGTAGTAAAGGTGACTTTGGGTGCTGAGAACCTGAGGTGGTGAGGCACTTGAGCTGGTGACCATGATTAGTAATCCGAGACTTACGGATAATCGGTAGCAAGTTCAATGTCGACGTTGAATACGCCTCCTTCGTACGGACTCCCCTGTGGGCCTGGTATGGTGGCTTTCCAGCGGTAGAGGCTGTCATGTGTTGGTGCAAGGGTGATAGCACCGAAGTCCCCCTTCTTTGCGTCGGCTATCTCACGATGGATGCGCTTCATTGACATCTAGATAAATGTGGGTCAGAATTGGTGCAGGAGATGCTACCAGAGACTTGCCACAGAAGAAGAAGCGGGTGGCATGACTCTGCGACGTTGCGTGGTTCTGGTCGAAGTGCGTCACGTGCAATTTAGTATTACCTATGCGTCACGTGCGAGCCCTGACTCGGCCCGGGGTTCGGAAGAAGCTTCTTACCGCCGTACTACTACTACGTTCATATCAACGATAAGTAATGGTGACTCGAATATCTGCTACTGTCTAGCATTCCATGTTCGGCGAATTCGAATCGGAGAGTCCGCGAGTACCCAGCCCATGGGACTTGCTCACTCCCCCTTCTTCCCCTCCCAACATTCCCAAACTTGTCCCAGAAGCGGACGAGGTCAGCACTATATCTCTTCCTGCTCCTCGGCTCACATGTCGTTCTAGGGGAATGTTGAATACAAACTTCAACTCTTGTCTCCGACCCCTGCTCGTTTCGCCCGTCTCGTCACACAGCTCAAATGGCGCCTTCTAGAAGGAGGAGGGCAGGCGTACTATGAGCTCGGCGTCGCTGATTCTGGTATGCTCGTTGGGCTCCCTCGTCACCAGCTCGAGGAATCGTTGGATACTCTCGAAATGATGGCCGGTGAAATTGGTGCATCCGTCATTGTGGTCAAGGAAATCGAAGTGCCTCCGGAGCTTTCAACCATTGCTCAATCTCAAATCGAGAAGTGGGATGGAAAGAGCAGCACTGGAAGGAGGGATTTTCTGAGGATGGTAAAGCAAGACGAGTCTCCCACCATGTCCCAAACCGAGCTTGAAACCGAGCCCTCGACTACGGAAGTCACGGATACTGAAGAAACATCCAGTCCCTCCCCAGCTACCCCTCCCCCTTCGCTCGGAGGGGAATTCAGCATTATCCAACCCAGACCATCATTGAATTCGTTTCCCTTCGATTCCGCTCTCGCAATGTTCGCTATGGATATAGGGGAGGATGTCACAGACTACGCAGACAACGAAGCTACCGACGACGACGGGGCTAAATCCTCTATCAACATTGAAATCTCCTCCGTGTACAAACCTCGTCCGATGAAGAAGCGTGCAATCTACATTATGCCCCCTCAGTCAACTCACGTTAAACACAAGAAGAACTTCAAGAACGGATATCTACTCTCTAAATCTACTGATGATGCTTGTCGTACCGGAGACTCTGTGGCTCAGAACTCCAGCGAAACCCATCCTCAGCCAAAGAGAGCTGAGGCACAGCCCCGGAAAGACAAGCGAGACAAGCGGCGAGAAGTAAAGCTGGGTACTCACCCAACTGCCCCCACACGGCGCTCCACCGAGTCGCCGACCAAGTCCGTCGATTCCAATACGATTATTTTATCGTCCTTCACAGATGAAACTAGTGGGTCCGTCCCCGAGTTCCATCAAATTGCTGCTGTCGACCCTCCGGCAGCTGATATATCGGATACAACGGCGGTTGTATCCCAAGAGCCACGGCTCATCGTAGAGGCGCTGGTGGTCAGGAAGTTGTCGCTGGATGAAGTATTTCTAGACTTTGAGGGTTTCTCGCTGCAATGACAAGCGGTTTCAAACTTGGCCAATATGCGAGGCAGGTTTGTACGAACAATATTTGATTTACTGTTTCCTTATCTTAAGACTATTGTGCTCTTGTATCTCCTGAATGTTATCTATTTCAGACGACCGTATACGGATCAGTAGAGGACTCGATTGCAGTCAAGGACACCCAGACAGACGACTAATTAACAGCCCACAATGCCCTAAGTAATGTACTCCCAAACCTTCCTAGCCGTATCCTCTATCACACTCCTCCACACTGCCCCTCCAGAGCCGTCGTTGTCGAGCTGCTCAGAGGTTGCTGTGAGTGCATATGGTACTCCCCTGTCTCCGCCAGTGCTAACGCCTGTCACCAGTGGAAGCTCGCCGAGAATGGGAACCCCGAGTGTGGAAGCGACAGAACGAAAGGCATCGGGGGAACCAAAGAGCTGATGCGGGGTTGTGCAAGAGGGACAAAGAAAGTAAGCTTGATTGAGAATCGTTCCTATTATCTGTCATTGTCCCATTCAGCACGCGAAAGAAAGCGTCAAAGAAGACAGACAGGAACTGAGATTTTACGAAACATGGAGATGCCCCTTCGCACGTCTGCGAGGGCTACATCTTGCGGCGTAGATATGATGACAGCACCTGTTGTATTTCTGAGCACAAGAAGCCAAGAATAATGAACAATCTACCACACCATTCAAAACGACAAGTTGTCCGAGTGTCAACGGAACGTCACCCGTCCCTGGCGGCATGTCGATGATCAACACGTCTAAACCAGGACCATGTCCAGACTGTCGCCAGTCGACGTCAAAAAGCAGTTGTTGCACTGCTTTCTGAACCATAAGACCTCGCCATATGACAGCGGCATCCTCCCTCGCCTGGTGCTCGGACGACTTTGGAAGAAGGTATCCTATGGACATGGTTGGCAGCCCATGGTTCATAATAGGTAACATTGCGCCGTCTTTTCGATGGAAAGCGATGAGGGTCGGAGAGGCATCGTGAAATGGGCCTACCAGATGTCAGGGCAGGTTCGTCTGAATGTTCCAGACCCATTAGCATTGGTACAGATGGGCCAAATATGTCGAGATCGAGAATGCCAACACGAAGGCGACGTCCAAGAGCTGGTATATTCCGCATGGCAAGCGCAAAGGCGAGATTCACTGGAGAGGGTCAGTCCAGAAGTAGACGAAACACAGATTTAAAGCGTCTTGCTTACCTGCGACCGTACTTTTCCCTACTCCACCCTTGCCACTGGCGACTGCAATGACCTTTGAAACGTATGGTATGTGTCTTTTTTGGATAGGCCCGCCTCGACGAGGCATCTGAGGGGCTGAATTGGGGAGGCGAGGCAAGCCCTACTGAGAGTGGGTCTAGCAAACATGCAGTTGTGAATTTGTAAACGTACCAAAGGATTTTCATGCCGACTGATGGAGGCGGTCGAGAATAGCTTCGGACGATAAGTTTGTCGTGTAGAAAACCTGAGCATGCTTACAGGTTGGAACTAGCATAAGCCTTGAGTCAGTACAACATCATTACCAATCGGAGTTTTTTTTTTCTTGGACAAGTGCTTACTACTTGTCTCCTTCGAGAAACAGTCAACCACAGCCGCCATCGCTCAGCTATTAAAAACTGGCCATGGATTGGCAAACCGTATACTAAATACCAGATACACAGACGCACGCCCTTCTTGAGGGCAACCCAAACAGAGAAACCAGGTGCGGGTGGAGGGCCCTGCAAGCACCATGATACGAGAAATACCCAAACCAACCGAAACCAAAACCAAAATAAGGTGCGCGCCGAGGGCACCGAGAAACAGGACAAACCGAGACAAACCTGCAAATACCGGAACCAGGAAAAAAAGCTGCAAGTCGGGGAAAGGGGAAGGGGTGAAAGAAAAAAAAAGTAAATCAAACTGGTCGTGAAAGAGAGAAGACCAGATGACCTTCCGAGTACCACTTGACACCGATGCCACAGAGGGGAATAGTGACATCGAAGGAAGATCGTCCAAAGACTCGACCTGAGCTCATCCTCGAACCGAAGCTGAACCACCGAACCTCGCACTCCAGGTCCCATCCATGCCCGGTAATGAATGCTGATGCTGCGCGTTGTCCAGGCTCTGGCGCTTGCACCTCGTTACTGCCATGAACATCGCCTGCCATGCCGACTCGCTTGCACGCCGAAATATTGCTGTAGGCCTTGATGCTCGCTCGAAGACGCAAGTGGAACGTCCGTGCCCCAACGTCGTCTAGTTTGATCAGATCTCGCATGATGGAAAATTGCACTTGTTCAACTCGAACGGACCCGCCTTGTTCCCTCGTCATCGACCTCGTCCACCTTGTCCCGAGTGTCCAACGATCAGACACCATCGACCTTGTCTGACTTGAAACCATCTTGACTATCACTGTTTGAACTGGGCATAAAGCGTCCCGAGTCTCTGTGATCGTTGTCACATCGTCTGTACCGAATGCCGTCGCAGGGTAGGTTGCATTCGTAGCCACCATTCGTAGCCACAAAAGATGGACCGGTCGAACCAGGCCTAGGCGAGAACACCACGTCGCCACCACCGCCCGCCACCATTCTCCGCGCCCTCAAGTGGGCGTGCTGGAGTCAAGGTATGTGCGGGCTGTCGGGTAACAGTAGTCGTCAGAGAGTGGATGTAGTGAGTGTTCATGCAGCTGGCGGTTCCTGCGATTTTGGGAGGTGCTGCAACATTTGCAATGGGCGACGACGTTGTCCGAGCGGCAAGACAATCGATGCTGGGCTTTCGGAGAGAATTTCGGAGGTATGCGTGAGTGTCATAGTGATAGTATCAATGTTGACGAAGGTCGAAGAAACAGTCGGTATCAGGATTGTCGGAGAGAATGGAATTTGGTGATTCGAGGGATGTCATCTGGGAACATAACAGAGGTCTGTGAGGGATTGAAATATTCAAGTCGAATGGATGCGAATATGCAACACGGGGGAAATTTGACTGGATCTGGAATTGACGTCGCAAGACTTGTCACTGGAACCTAGGCACGATCTTCAAAGCTTGGGATGCCTTCAAAAGACCAAACGTGAGTCATGATGTTATTTAATGGATCAGTGGATCATACCATCGAGCGTCAAAGGCCAAAGGAAGCGAAAGCGGGAGAGTCGTTGGCGAGATCGTCAAGTACGAACGGCTTGATAGAACGTGGCAAATCGTGGCAGTCATGATTGTCGTCCAAGTGTAGCCAGTAGAGCAGTAGCGCAGAGGGCTGTTGGCTGTTGGCTGGGAGTCGATGGTCTTCGGAATAAAAGGTGGACCAAACTCAGTGAACTATGAACCACGTGATGTCGAGAGGCGAAGAACAGTCGCCTTCATCTTCGGTCTTCTTGAATTCGAATTCAATAGTTGGCCAGGTTCGTGGCGGAACATGTTCCGGAGCCAGGAGCGATGTCAAGAGGTACATGACAATTGCCTTCCAGTTCAGTCGAGTCCAGAACTTGTCGAGGGGTGATCCAAGCGGTAAACGGAAGCCACGGAAGAGCGCAAAAGGAAAGAAGAAAAGTGCAACCTGAACCTCGTCACCCACCCACCCACCTACTTACCTCACTCCACACGTCTTGACGCTTCAAGCTTGACCGGGACTCGATGTGCTGTGCTTCGTCACAGTCGCCATCGCCGAAAGAGATCCAAGGCGTTCCAGGCGGGGGTTGACCACCCCACCTCCTGCCACCTTCTTCCGCGCCCTGAGCATCTCGATCTCGATCTGTATCATCGCATTCTGAGACGCCTTCTTGTCTTTCTCCAGCAAAGGAACAAACAGCTTTCGGATCCGCGACACATCCGTGCCAATGGTCTTGAGGGCAGTGGTCTCGGGCGTAGATTTCGAGACATGTGGCGAACGAGAGAAGAGATTCCAGGTATCTCAATGGCAGATCGAACTGTCATTCGCGCTCTACTTCCGGCGTCCGAATTCTTGGTGGGTGACCCCGCCTGGCTTCGTTCTATCATCTTCGCAAGGGTGTCCGTTGAGGTGGTACCATTCCTCGACCGCGAGATGATTTTCGCAGTACATTCCGTGGGGGAAACTTCCACAGACGGTTCTTTCCGCAGGCTGCCAATCTGGAGCGTATTCTCCGCTCCAGATACGCACATGTCTGGATTAGGCGGCATCGAGACCACTGTTGAGGATGACGAGAGTGTAGGGGAAGTCGAGGCAGATTCGGAAGATCTACAGGAATCGTCGGGAGTTTCCGATTTCTCCACGTCGCGAATGCTCGTGGGGGTCTCATCACCGCAAACCGTTGTCGTTGTCTTGGCCTGTTTGACGTCCACGTTGATGGCGATGATCCAGCTCTGTGATGGGAGTGAAGACAAGTCTGGCGATGGCGGCGGTGACCAGTTGACATGAGGATAGACAACGAGGTTGTGTAAAGTCAGCCTCTCATTCTGAGTGGAAGGCACTCCAGGACGACGCTCGGAAACGGAAGGGTTCCTTACAGAAGATACAACACCCACGGCGTGTGCTCCAGCCCGGGTCGTAGGAATGTCGACGGAGTACTTGATCCCGGGGTTGCAAAGACGAGGAATGAGAGCCTTGACTATGACCGCTTGCCTCCCCTTTGAAGCCAGTGTCGCACCGACAGGGGACCGAGGAATGCGACCGCGCGGAACACAACTGGGTCGCGGTAGGGCCTCGTTCGCAGTCGTCAACTGCGTCGACCTCACTGGCGCCGGGTAGCCACGTGTGATCTTGTCTTCCTTAGACCTCTCTACAGCCTTGGTTGGCTCCGAGCCAATCGCCCTCTGAGAAAGAGACCGATCCTTGGATGTGAGCCGCGAGAAAGGGGCCGACTTCTTCAACCTCGTCGTGTCGCCGGGGTCAGGGGCCAGCGCCGGCTTGGTGAACGAGCGGTGCACTTCCGTCTTGGAAGCGGTCGAAACGATGGGTCCTACTGGCCCAGGTCGATGCGTGCGCTTCATCGGAGCCTCATTGGGGACATGCGGTCTGTCCCCGCTGGACGTCGGCCGTACGGTCGGAAACAGCCTCTGCACTGACGTCTTGCTTGTCTTAGACCCAGCGTACCGTTTCGTGGAAATGCTGCAGACCACGAACGGTTTTGAGGCGGACCTCGGCGTCGTCTAAGGTTCCGAGTGGGCCCTATCAACGTAGGCCATCCAATGAATTATAGGAAAGACGTACCAAGCGTAACATATGCCTATCCTTGGGGGTAATAGTGGCGTTGGTAATTCCGGTCATCGACATACTCGAGAGGACGAACAATGACAGAAAAAACTAACCCTCCGTTTGTATGTGCCAAAGGCTTTTATACTATTGAGATCGGAGGCTGACAGCGGCTGGCCCGAATGCATTTACGACTAAACCTATTGAGAATCAGTCCTCCTAGCCAATTTTGATGAAAGACAAGTGCTTGTGAGTCGTTACGAGACTTGGCTTGATTTGAAGGGAAGATCGCGAGAGCGCCAGAAGATCTGAGAAGAACAACATCATCGATAATATCCATGAGTGCCAGACGATTGGTAAAAAAAGCTACCACGTAGCCGTTCGCCCCCTTGCCCACCAGATTACTGTCAGGATTGTCACCAACCTTCGCAAGCCAACTCGGCGAGTCACTTGCTCCGAGCTCGTTTCATTGGAATACATTGATAATTCCCGAGCACGTATTGGCTTCCGAAGTAAACGGTATCTGCTGGCAGTTCTATTGGTCGACTATCTCAGTGTGCTAATGAGGGGAGGACAAGTTGGACATGCTATAGAGGACTGCAGGAGCGAGCGGTCTGTGACTCACTACATAGTCACTAGTATTACATACTAAAATTATTATAAGGACCAATCGGAGTTTCTAAGTCAATCGACTTTGATTTCAACTCTCCAATGTCGGTGCAGATATTTGGCAACGAAGTAAGTTGTTCCGGAGACATGGCAT
>JBBPRO010001036.1:0-10655 GCA_038093055.1 Boletus mariae
AATGATCCGGTGTGCGCATAGCGAGGCAAGTTGCAACGATGAGGTCCGTCATACGCTGGCCAAGCTATTTCCCAGTCAGATCATCGAACGAACGAATGAATCACGACAGATGTCTCCAACCTGATGGATGCGGAGCTCCCCGTCCTTGAACATCGCAAACACCGTGATGCGGTACGTGGCCACAACCTCGTCTTGGGAGTTCAGACACTGTCCGTTCAATGCAGAATCCAAAGCCGCGTTCCCCCCTCAGTTCTCTTTCCAGCATGACCATGATCATGCACTTACCTCAATTATGTTCCCCCATCGCCGCGAACTCGGCTGCCAACGGTATGCCTTGTCATCCAGCCCCTGGAACGAGTATGTACCATTCGGGGCCTTCCCGCGGTGGACGTTGACGACACGTCCTCGTTTCGAACGAAAAGTGATACTGATGGGACCTGGGTCAGTCGCAACTATCGGCGGACCGAGGTAGGGCGACTTGACGTGACAGACCAGTACTCCGTTCGGGCCGCCGACATGGAGGCCGAGTTGCCAGGTCGCTGTGAATCGGGTTCCTTTTAAAAAGTATCTGACACGTTCGTCAACATATACACGAAAAAGACCACAAGACGAAGCCGGATGGTTATAGCAATGGCGATGACAATGACGATGGCGTGCGTATGCGCCATGGTGCGACGTAGCAATTGGACCACAGTCCACGCCAATAACTGGTACTCACCTGGGTGTCTTTTTGTCCTCTGCCCTGATGATCTTGTCATCGCCCCAAATACCGCCGATTCGATAAACATGTAAACACACCGGTTGCGTTTCGGCCATCCCAGCGTCGACCACTTCGCTCGATGGCGTTATGGCCGCTCAGAGTTCGATCGTCAAAAGTATATGCGTTGGGAGCCTTTGGGATAGGTAAAATAGGTCCAGATATACGAGGCGCGACCGGCATTGGCGTCGAACGGATGCGTTTCACATTGACGTTGTTCTATGAGACGCTCTGGCGCTGCGCGAAAAGCGTACCGAACCCCTGCGCAAGGCATTCGCCATGTGATTGAGAAATGCTGAACCATAACCTGATTTTGTGTCTGGTGTTTCTCTTTCCAGATAAACGATCAAATGGTGAGATGACACGTTGCCAGAAATAGCATATATAGTGTGTTACTTGAGAAGCCGAGGTTCAGGTGCAGTTCGTGTCGTATGCGAGTCCAGTTTCAGATAACCTCCCACAACCCTTCGTTAATCAATCTTACAATAGCGACGGATGGCGGTGCTGCGATTTGCAGTTACAAGGTAACATTGACTTTGGGGATCTACCGGCCGACAAATCAAATGGAGCGTACTGATTTGCTTGAAACACTTGAATACATGGGCGCTTGTACTTGCGTTCATATAAAACCTAGATTCATGCGGGGAGCTGTAAGTAGTATTGATACCAGACATTTTGGTTTCCCCCTCGCCCGAACTAGGATCCGCAGCCACAAGAGGGTTTCAGCCTGGAGCGTTCCAAGGCATCTAGTTACGACACTGGATGTAAAGAGTGTCGAAGAATAGCTGAAACTCAAAACACTAACACTAGCATAATATACAAGGGCATTGTGAAACTTACGAGTATCTGCTAGTCTACCCGAACAACTCAGCTGACACTCGCTGGTCCATATGGTTTTGCATCATGGTTACCGAACATCGCGGCTATTTTGAATCCGAATGAGTAGTAGAAAAACTTAAGTCGGATATCACATACGCTAGCAGACCTGCTACTTCGCAATTATACCCGCCGTAACTACGTGCATCGAACTGCATGCTAATGGTTCGGTGTTTGTATCGCAAGGCCAGTAGCGACCAGCAGGTCAATCATGAATTGACCCGGCTACTATAATGAGTATACAGCTTGCTGGAAGAAGAATGCGAGCGGTCCCATACCGGATAAATACGCAGTTCGCCATCCTTGGAAAGGGCCATCGTAGTCGCACGATAAGTTGCCACAATCTCTCCTTTTGTGTCCAGACACTGAGAAAGATGGCTTGGTACGTGATTGTTGTCACAATAATCCATTCGTAACAATAAGGAGCGTACCTTCATCTCATTTCGCCATAAATGTGTGATGCACCTCCAGTGGTAATCCATATTATCAGGTCCCCTGAACCACTGGGTGCCGACGGGTGTTCCGCGTCGTTTTTCTAAGCTAACTGAACGCTGTTCGGAGGTGATGTTCACTATCGTAGGTCCTGAGGGTATGTCATCGATCATTGGTGGCCCTGTATACCCGGACGAAACTCGGCAGATAAGAGTTCCATCAGGGCCATTGGCATGGAGGGCGAATTCCCACTGCGCAACGCGCCGACTACCCTTGAGGTAATATCTGCAAGAGTGATTAATTGGACGAACCGACGGAGAGATGGAACAATGATAAAGATGAATACGCACGCAGCCGTAACTTTGTCTTGTGCCATAACGATCTTGTCGTTACCGAGAAACCCACCTACTCTGTAGACGTGAAATGATAAGTGTCCTCCGGAGTGCATGGTGGAGAGAAAGGTGTTCTCCCGGCGCCTCTTTTGATGGTATTAAGAGTGAAACAGGCTATTTGATTGTAGACCCTTGATGCGAGGTACGAGGTACAACTTGGCTACCTGGCAGTGCCTCATGGTGGCAGGTCTCAACTGGGTCAAGTTAGGGAATACGGACGTCAAAGATTTTTTCTCAGGTGACAGCAATAAAAGGGAAGGTGGTGTTAGTCCGACTATCGCATAGACTGTAGCAGTATGGCTGCCACGTCATTTGGGTACATCATGTTTAAATCATGGGAGAGCAGGAACGATTGTGTAATAAAAAGGGAAATTATGTTCGTGGAGAGTCGGAATAATTATGTTCTCACGGTATTCCAAGTGTACTCGGCCAAGTTGATCTTCTTCTCTGTCTATTGCTTTGTTCATGGCGTCTAGGATTGCCCTACACTCTCTCAAGGTGTCAGGTGGGTGCTAAGTAGATTTGTACCTCTGGCCTGTGTAATGACTAGTCATTTTCAACAGCTCGACCCCGCGCGGTCCCAACTGTCGCTCGGGCCATCACCGCGTATGAGTTTTTTTCCTGTACTTTATGAATAAAGCAAGTAATCCCTGTGCAGTCGTTCGATGAGCTCTGCCAACCCTCCGCCACCAGCAGAGCGCGCCTCCGAAATTATTAACACCCTTCCTTCTTCTCCGGGTCTCATCACGAAGACTGGCGCAGCTCTCCTTGGAACGGGTCTTCTTGCGACCGCCATCTCTCAAGAAATCTACGTTGTGAACGAGGAAACAGTCGTAGCCGTCGGCACTTTCATCCTTTTCGCATACCTTTACCGGGTACGTGGGTTGGCGTCGTGTCAGGGTTTATTTCCAAACGTATTTATTGCCTTGTAGGCAATCCAAGAACCATACAAGAGTTGGGCAAGCGGCCACATTGAACGCATCAAGGGTATCCTTAACGATGCGCGTGCTGGGCACACGCAGGCAGTCAAAGACCGCATCGATGCGGTCGAGCAGATGAAGGATGTCGTTTCACTGACGGAGGGCCTCTTTACCCTTTCGAAGGTCAGCTGTCACCCAGTTGCGATGTGTGGTGTCTGGTCTGAATATGCGCGACAGGAGACTGCTAAGTTGGAGAACGAAGCTTTTGTGCAGCGTCAAAAGGTCGCATTGGCGAGCGAACTTAAATCCGTTCTCGACAGCTGGGTCCGCTACGAGCAACAGCAGAAGGAGAGCGAGCAAACTGAACTGGCCAAGACCGTCATTGCGAAAGTCATGACCGGCCTCAAGGACGAGAAGACACAGAAAGACATTCTCAGTAATGCTATCGCCGAAGTTGAGCGTGAGTGATCACATCACACATATTCATTGGTCTTCGCCTCATACACCATGCCAGGCCTGGTTCAAGCCAAGGCAATCTGAATGGAGAGTCGGTCTTAGTTAGATAGATTATGATAGAAGGACCGTCTGTCGCAATTGGACTCGTTCTGTCAGAATATTTGCTTGCCAGCTATGAATCCATAAGACCAAACAAGGCCAAATCTTGCAAGTGGCCGTGGTGACGCGTTGGTGCGCCTTGCCGTCGATTGGGCTCAGCACGCGTTCGGGACCACAAAGCACCGTTCACTCTTCCCGCCAACGTCTTCTTCCCATTAGGCACCCAGTTGCATTGCTATCAGGATGGATTCCGACCTCATCAAGCTCGTCAACCGTCTTCAAGACACCTTTCACCATCTCGGTGCGTACCAACGTCATATTCGTATGGTAATACCCTTGGGCAACGGGTGACCTTAATTTGCCCAGGTGGTGAGCTGGATATGCCCCAGCTAGTGGTTGTACGTCTTCACTCATACTTGGGGAAAACCGTCCTTAATGTCCATTCAGGTGGGCAGCCAGTCAGCAGGTAAATCAAGCGTGCTGGAGAAGTATGTCCCGACCTTTGTCTCCACTCTCAATCACCAATGTCATATTTTCGCACAGCATCGTTGGACGAGATTTCCTTCCCCGTGGTCAAGGCATTGTCACACGCAGACCCCTCGTTCTCCAACTCATTCACACGCCCGTTCCGGACCCTTCCTCAAGTCCACCTCCTTACACCGAATGGGGACAATTCATTCACGTCGAAAAGCGTTTCACTGATTTCAATGACGTCCGTCGGGAGATTGAGCAAGAGACATTTCGTGTTGCAGGGCAGAACAAAGGGATTAGCCGGTTACCGATTTCACTCCGGATATACAGTCCCAATGTTCTTGATCTTACTTTGGTAGACCTGCCGGGACTCACAAAGGTATGTAAATGATGAAGAATGCACTAGTATGGCCTTCCCTAGCCGGGTTAACGTGCATTCTAGATACCGGTAGGCGATCAGCCAAGTGACATAGAACGCCAGATTAGAAGCCTGGTTACGGAGTACATCTCAAAGCCAAACAGGTGCGCAGGAGGTTTCTGCTTATCATTTGTGACTAACCAGCTCTAAAGTGTAATTCTTGCCGTCTCCCCCGCGAATGTGGACCTTGCCAACTCGGATTCGCTAAAGCTTGCACGAAGTGTTGACCCTCAAGGTCGCCGAACAATAGGTGTTTTGACGAAGCTCGACATCATGGACGCTGGAACGAATGCACTCGATATCCTGACCGGACGCATATATCCTCTCAAGCTTGGCTTCATGGGTGTTGTAAACAGAAGCCAGCAGGATATCATCTCTGAGAAGAGTATGTCAGATGCTCTCGACTCGGAATCCGAGTTCTTCAAAAACCATGCCGCGTATCGGAACATCGCCCATAAAAATGGGACAAAGTACCTCGCCCGTACGCTGAATCAGGTGCGTGAGAGTGGCGAAAAAATGTGTGATTCCTGCCTCAATCCACGTAGGTTTTGATAAACCACATACGGGAGAAACTTCCAGATATGAAGGCGCGTTTGAACACGCTTATGGGTCAAGCACAGCAAGAACTCAACTCGTTCGGTGACGCTGCAATCTTTGGCGACAAAAACCAGGTGGGTCGAAGCTTTAATGCCAGTTACTCGATAACCCATTGTCCACTAGCAAGGAGCGCTAATCTTACGTCTCATGAACCAATTTGCCCATGACTTTATCGCATCCATCGAGGGTACAAAAGTTGATATGTCTACTAAGGAGTTATCAGGCGGTGCACGGATATATTATATCTTCAATGACGTCTTCGGCCACGCACTTGCTTCAATAGATTCTACAGCAGGCTTGGATAATCAAGATATCCGTACAGCAATCCGGAACTCTACAGGTCCACGGCCCAGTCTTTTTGTCCCCGAAGCGGCATTTGATCTATTGGTGAAACCTCAAATAAAACTTTTAGAATCACCGAGCCTCCGTTGTGTAGAGCTCGTCTACGAAGAACTTGTGAAACTCTGCCATAATTGTACAAGTCCGGTATGAAGGCTCATCGGAGCGCTCTTTTACGTCTCTGATCACCGATCACAGGACTTAGAGAGATTCCCCCGCCTTCATGCACAACTGATTGAATGCGTATCAGAACTCCTACGCGAACGCCTTGGTCCTACATCTCAATATGCACAAAGTCTCATCGAGATTCAGGCTGCCTACATCAATACGAATCATCCCGCATTCATCTCGGGGTCTGCATTAGCCGCACAAACGGCCACAAGTCAAGGTCCGAAGCAATCAATACCCCCACGTGTAAGCTCTAACCACATTTTGTCTGAACTCCATGGTAATCCCTATGATTGGATTACGTTAGCCTACCAGTACTGAACCGACAAATGGCTCTCAGACACCCGAAGACGGGGAAGAGTCTCCTTCTGAAGAACCGGCGGGTGTGAACGGTGTTCCTTCCCGGGATGGACGCTCTGTATCCTCTACGCTCCATGATCGGGCACGGGCCTCAGGGTCCTCTCCTCCAGTAGGTACTTCAATCAAGTCCTCATCAAAAACCCATCATGGTCCTCGGCATTCATCCGCACTCCCATCAACACACTCGCACACTCATCCAAGCGTATCCAGTTCATCGCCTCACACTGCGCGGGAGACCTTTTTGAATTACTTTTTTGGCCAGAATGGTCCCGGTCCCGTTGATGGATCAAGCATCGAGCGATCACACGCAGGCTTGACTCCCGTACCGACCGGTCGAGATGTTTCAACCATTGGCTCGCCCGCTCCCACCGGGCTCATGGCCGGTAAACGAACATTGGACGGCAACAGTGCGGCCTATGATATGAGAAGCCTGGGTAAACACATCGAGGCTGTGCGTATGGAGCACATGGTTCTTGGATTCGATAGAGAATCTGATGGAATCGTGATTCTTTTTAGGTGTCGTCGTCCGATAGCGGTGTACAGATGACGCAACGAGAAGAAATGGAGACGTCCCTCATCCGGTCCTTGATCGCCTCCTACTTTTCGATCACACGACAGTCCATACAAGATCTGATTCCGAAAGCGATCATGCACTTTTTGGTCAATTATTCGACCAAGGAGGTGCAAAATCGGTTGGTGGCGACGTTGTACAAGCCCGAGTTGTTTGCGGAGTTGTTGAACGAGGATGAGGCGCTGGTCGCAGAGCGGACGCGGGTAAAGGCGCTCTTGGATGCGTACAAGGAGGCGTTTAAGACACTTTCTGAAGTCAACCTGAAGCCACTATAGAGCATAGCTCCCGCTGCTCACTTTCTTACATCCGTTTGTTTGGAGGTTTCAATCTGAGGTACTCCCCACTGAAACAAGTTACGAGCATCTATGTAAGCCAAGTGATATACGACATTGCACGATATGAAACCACAGATTGTCTAAGGTACCGACTGAAAAGCTGAATAGGATCATTCCCCAAAGGTCATGCAATATATACCCTCGACCAGTGAGAGGCATTGTATACTTAATTGGACACGAAGCCACAAAGCTGGAAGCACTCAGTAATGGCACAAGACCCAAGATCGGGAGGTATAAGAGGGGCGGGAGAAGGCTCCGTCATCCAACCCAACAAACAAAAAGATGAGAGAAAGCAGTTCAGGCCTCGACGATGCAAGGCACACACAGGCGCAACACTCCCAGACCTTCTCCGACGCGCGTACGCACTCAGGTGTCGGAAGACGACGACAGAGGCGACGGCAGTGCAGGGTGACCTTTGACGGCAATCCACTTGTCTTTGGTGGTCGTGGGGTCTCGCTCCCTCAAGCAGTCCAAGGCAGCGACAGCAAGCTTGTCCGGCTCCTCCTCTGACGTCATACTTTCCTCTATGTCTGCTTCGATGCCCCCGTTGCTCATGTCCGACTCCGAGGAAGACACGGATTCGCTGTGAAGCACGGGAATGACGGTACCGGTGGCCGGGCTCGTGCTCGCAGAGACGATGCTCTCGAGTTTGATGCTCACATCGGCACGATGCGCCTTCTTGGATTTCGACCGATCTCTTTTCTCGAGTTTCTGTAAAGGTTGAGATAACAAAAGAAGGGAGGAAAGAAACGTGATACTGACCTCTTTCATCTCTTCTTGCTGGATTGGGAAAGGTTATCAGCACCAGTAGATACGAATCGAGGGTAAACGTTTCAATTTACCTCCCTGACAACCTTCTCTTCCCTCTACGGAGACACTGTCAAACTCCGAGACTGGAAATGGCAATAGGAATGGAACTGTACCTCTTTGCGTTCTCTCTCTTCCGCCTGCAAGTCGCGTTGTCGGTCAATCGGGATGGCAGTTGATTTCCAAAAAAAATCGTTACATACCTCCTTCTTCTCCTTGGCTTCACGCTGCTGAAATATCAGCCATATTTACTTGACGCTGCAAGTGTGTAACGTACCTCTGCCTTTTCCTTCTTGAGCTTCTCGCGTATCTCGCGTTCTTGAATAACCCTGAGGCGAGTGAAGTTAGCGCCGTTCGGACATTTTCGGGCATCCACTGACCAATCGGCAACTTCGTCCGCACATTCCCTTGGACGGATTTTGTTCTTCAAGAGGTATCCTTGCAACGCTGCCACCTATTACATGAGGAGTGTCAGGGGTTTGAATCCATGTGCTAAAGTTCCTGAAAACACACGCTGAGTTCGCCCTCGGGAATGGCATCCGCAAATCGTTTCGCAAGGTCCGCAATCTCAGCCTCTTCCAGTACCGGAATAGAGTATCCGGGGGTCTTACGTTTAGGGAGAGGCATATTCTGTTGCGACATGTCATTCTTTTCTTGTGACGTGGTCCCTGTCGATGACGCAGCAGGCTTGGAGGAGAAGAAACATTTGAAGATGCCCTCTGCTTGCCACTTTGTTGCATGGGTGAAGTTCACCCATACGTCCATGCGGCCTGGCCGGCTGAGCGCCGGATCGAGACGCTCGATATGGTTGGTAGTAGCAAACAGAAGGCTATGAGATAAGAGAAATTGTTAGCAAAAATCGCGCAATTCTGTGATGGGACGCTCACCGGCCCTCTGCCGCAGCGACGCCGTCAAGGCTGTTCAATAAGCCACTCAAACTAAGTGTGGAGTCATCATTTGTCTCATTATTGTTTGGGGTTAATGTGGACACCGTGGGTACGCCAGTGGATGATGAATCACGACTGACGGAGCGCGTGAACGCAGCATCCAAATCTTCAAGAAGTAAGATACATCTAAAGTTTAATAGCTCAGCACAGCCCGTCGAGAGTAAACCGACGTAAACCGACCTAGACGGTACATGTCCCATTAATGTCGTCAACGTATTATCACTCATCCTATATAGACCTGTTAGGACAACCCGGAAATGATGAGGTTCATAAATAGCTTTACCCCTTTGATGACAGGCTGACTACGTAAATGTCCAAACCCAGTTCGCCAGCCAATGAATGAATCAGCGACGTCTTCCCACTGCGTAGCAATGGATCAATAATCGGCATATAATATCGTGCGAGCCTATCGTACCTTCCCGGAACACCGTAAAGGAGGTATCCTCGGCGGAACGGAATACCTGCGCACGAATCTAATGAGCGCAAGCTATCACATCATCACGTTCACAAACCTCTCTCGGCGTACCTGGGACAAATTAGCATTATTTGATGCGGCCCGGGAAGATTGTACATTTCACTCACCAATCCTCCGAGCACAGGAAGTCTTTGCAATCAGCCAAGAGCATATCTTTAACTCCTGGTTGGAGCACAATGGAGCTCATTGGCCGCTTTTGGCGTGCTCCATTCCACCTCCAACATCCATAGGTCCTAACAAACACGCGCGCCTAGATAAGCGCCATTCTTCCTTAAATAATTATCAACTCACGTGTCGGCCATGAAGATGTGGACGCGGTGTTCAGCATCCTTCTCGTACTCGCGCTTGGCTTCCAGGACCAGTTTCTTGAGAATATCGTTGTTGCGAGCAACAACGCTAAACTAATGTGAGTTATCCCAAGAACGGGAGTATGAACTCGTTTCACCTAATCTTGAGAGACGTGCCATGTCCATAATCTGGGTAACGTTTTGTCCGCGTTATCTTTGAAGCCAGAAACGGATGAGTTCTCCGAGGACCTGGTGAAGATGATGATAGGATACACACCTTCAACCAGTGACCACGATAATAAATTGTGTGAGTTGTGTCTGCCGAAAATGAATGAGAACTGGGTTGTGGAGCATATATAATCGGGTAAACTGTACCTAAACTTGGCATGAACGCCACTTTGCGTTTTCGACGACCGTGTACGAGATCATCTTCGTCCTCGTCCTCATCTTCGTCTTCCAAGTCGCCGGTTGTTGACTGCGTGAGACCATTGCGACTAACTGTACGCGTCGTTATTTCAAATTCGCGACTCCGACCCCACGCAGGTTGCTAGACGACATGAGCGGTGCAGAAGCTGCGATAGTCAGAGACCATCCTTGCCTTGGACAACCAATGCATCAACCTGTTACTCGTCAGCACAGAATACACACTACTTGGAAGACGCTACTCACCAATCATATGGGTAATCGTCCTGGCTGAAGTGCGCGGTCAGAAAAAACGCTGTGGCAGAAAGCTCAGTGTCGAGGTTCAACTACAGAGGAACAGAACATAGCATACAGTCGATGAAACCGTTCCAAGCAGAAACGGAGGCGCGTCTCGCCGTTTCGACGGTTCCCCCGATGACGACAAGTTTCTATAGTAGAGGCCCATTCAATTCAGTGTGAAGTGTTGACGAAGGAAAGAGTTGAGTGATACCAGAGTATCCTGAATGGCGCTGGTGTTCATCCCCA
>JBBPRO010001037.1:0-10638 GCA_038093055.1 Boletus mariae
TTCCGTCATTTACAAGATGCCTCGTCTGAAGAGGAACGCGCTCGCATTCAAGCTGCCAAGTATGATGGTATCGATGGTTCTACTAGACGTCGAGCAAGAGGATTAGGTGTACGCAGGCGGAATCTGCAGAACAACATGCCCAGAAACGCTCCAGAAGGTGCTGAGCGTGCACGTTCAGTACATCTTCCTCTATTCTACGCTTTTTCGTAACATAGTTTTTCAGATCAGTCCTATGGATATCGACCAGGATCGCTATGCTCGTTCACCATCACCAATTCAAGATACTATCCCTTCGCCTCGCTCACCATCACTATCACCATTTTGTGATCTGCCATCTCCACCTCGTTCTCCAACTCCTCCCAAACATCCTGCTCCAGCTCGTCGGTACAATCCCATCGTGTATCAAAGGAGAGAGGTTCCCCCCATCAACATAACCAACCTGGCCAATTCTGCATCATTCAAATCGATGTTGGACTCGATGGCATTTATTCAAGCCATCTCGAACACCTCGCTCTTAGAACCGGTTGCAAAGTGGGATAACGATGCGATGGACAGGCTTCGTAACCCACCCAATATCCCTCTTGAGATCCCTGACCCTGGAATCCGCCACTCCATTTCCATGTATCTCGCGCTAGAACATGCATTCCAAGATGCCTACGAGCGCATCGCTCGATCCTTCAGACAAAACTTCACTAACATCCCGGGTCCGGCTACAATCCAATCGTACAAGAACGTCGAGAAGTTGATCGCTACCTACTCGGGTGTAGAAGCCATCCAGCATGATATGTGTCCAGAATCATGCCATGCGTTCACTGGCCCTTTCGCTGATCTCGATGCTTGCTCTCTATGTCATGCGCCTCGTTGGAACCAGCAAACTCAAGGCAACAAGAAGGTTCCTGCCCAACAGTTTACCACGATTCCCTTAGGCCCACAAATCCAAGCACGCTTTCGTAGCCAAGAAGGCGCTCGTGCAATGCGCTACATGTGGGAACGGGTGCAAAAGATTTTAAGTGATCTGGCCCGGTCTGGTGCAGATGGAGGGGGCATTCCTGTCCTCAATGATGTTGTGGCCGGATGGGATTTTCTCAGTGGTGTTCTCGCTGGCGACATCAAAGAACACGATGTAGTTTTGATGGTGTCCATGGATGGCGTGCAGCTCTATGATAGCAAAGAATTGGACTGTTGGGTCTATATCTGGATTATCGTCAACCTTTCGCCTGGTGCTCGGTATCGCAAACTCAATGTTCTTCCTGGCGGTTTTATTCCTGGGCCTAAAAAGCCTAAAAATGTCGACTCTTTTCTTTTCCCTGGATTTCATCACCTTGCTGCTCTCCAATGTGAAGGGCTTCTGATCTGGGACGCGTTAACAGACACTCGGCATATCTCCTTCCTCTATCTCCTTTTTACCACAGCTGATGGCCCCGGCCTTGTGTATTGGGATGGAATGGTTGGACACAGTGGCAAAAATGGTTGCCGTCTGTACTGTGGGGTTCTTGGTCGACACAAAGGTACCCATTATTACCCAGCCCTTCTCTGTCCTCGTGATCACCCGCGTACTGTCACTGATCATGACGATATTGATCCTTTCGAATTACCTGAGGGAGGGTCATTGGAATACGCTGAGAACTTGAAGAAGATCGTCGCTGTTCAAAATCAAACACAATAGGACAAAATGAAAACGGAGACTGGGCTCACGAAGCCTCCTCTAATTCTTGGTCTACCACCCTCTCGCTCTCTTGGTGTGCCGTTCTGTATGACAACCGATATCATGCACCTCGCAGGCAATCTTTCCAATCTCTTAATTTCCCTTTGGCATGGCACAATTGATGCGGCACCTGACGACGACAAGTCGTCGTGGGACTGGGCTGTTTTACGCGATCTCGTTGTGTGGGGTAAACATGGTCAACTTGTTGAGGATGCTGGTCGCTACCTTCCTGGTTCTTTTGATCGCAAACCGCGTAACATTGCTGAAAAGATCAACACGCAGTACGAGACATGGGAATTCCACCTCTATTTATTTGGCTACGCTCCAATCTTCCTCTACTCGCTTCTTCCCTCGAAGTACTGGTCAAATTTTTGTAAACTCGTGCGCGGGTTTCAAATCATGTGTCAGCACACCATCGCGTTTCGCCATCTGCAAGAAGCACATACTTTACTTTGCTCCTGAGAACAGGAGTTCGAGTTACTTTACTACCAACTCAAACAAAGTCGACTTCATTTCATTCGTCCTGCCATTCATCAAGTCCTGCACCTCGTCCCCGAGGCCATCCAGAAAGGCCCTCCCATATGTTACACTCAATGGACGATGGAGCGGACAATAGGAAATCTTGGCCAAGAGATACGCCAGCCCTCGCATCCATATGCAAATCTGTCGCGTGAGGGTGTCAGGTGTTGTCAAGTAAATGCCTTACTTGCTGTCATCCCGGAGCTCGAAGAACCAAAAGCGTCCCTCCCCATTGCCGCCATCGACCTTGGAGACGGCTTTGCACTTCTTCGCAAACGGGACAGGTATCCTGTTTCTCCTGAACCGGAAATTCTCACTGCCATTTGACGCTACCTACCTGCTGGTCAAAATGTCCCTCACATTTTCAGGTGGGCATGGCTGCGCCTGCCAAATGGACAGACCACACGATCTCTATGGCGTGAAAGTCTCAAATCTGTTAATGACCTACGAGTATCCCGGAATGTGAAGGTGCGTTTATCCGTCCTATATGTATATGATGTACTGATCCTTTCTACAACTTAGTTTCTCCTGAATGATTCAACTCGAGCGGGCGAGGTGCAATTCTTCACCCAACTTGGTGAAACAGCTGAAGACGGTACCACATTTTTCAACAACATTGCTATTGTCAAACTCTACTCCGAACCAGATCCTCAACTTGTCCAACAATCCTTTCAGGTCCTCGCTGCCTCAACACTACTCAATTCAATTGCGATCATTGATGTGAAGACTATCAAGAGCGTCGTTGTGATGATACCACACAGGATTGTATTACCTTCTGGAGCAGAAGAAGAACGATTTTTTATGTTGGAAAAGCCTGGTTTAGACATTTCGGACTTCGCAGCACTAAATTTAGAGTACGATGATACCGACGATGTAGACGCAGAGTAGGTCGTGCAATTGAGATATTTCTCTTGTTTCGAAAACATAATCATTTGTGCACTACCAAGTTGGTATTTTTATAGTACAACTGTACGAGTACGAGAATCTATCTAGAGCGATCGAGTTCGTTTGGTGGCTGGTTCCTCGACATGAGCAGCATCGTTAGCGTGCTTGGTTGTACTCCCTTCCGGCATGTCAAATGGGCGAACCATGTACTTTGGCAAATCTTGGCGAAAAGCTATGCTTGGACGACGGATCAGAATGTTACATGGGGAGATAGGACAGCTAGATGGAAACATTAGTAAGTAAATGGGACAACTGGGACTAGTGTTAGATAATACCTAGAGAATTCCTGGGCATTGAGATCAACAGGAAAATTCTCAACTTCTTCGAGCTTCGGATCTGGAAGCTAGAGGATAGCAACAGCCTCGTCCTCAGTTTTAACCACACTAATAAATAATGAGTACAAATAAAACGAAAGAAATTAACATACCTTTCTATGGTGGATGTGATCTCGGGTTCGTCAGTTTGAATTTCACTGTGATCGGTTCAGATTAGGAATAATAGCAAGATTAAACATATGTACATACATGGATACTTTCTCAATTGGATCACGTTTCATGTGAAGAACAATTTGCTAAGACAAGATTAATAGATGAAGAAAAAAAATCAAGTATTTCTTACCTTTCTGCCCGGTTGCTGGATATCAAGTGAGAAAGTATATAGGTCCCATTGCGGGGTGATACTATCGATCTTGAGGAGAACAACGTCCCCAGACATGTCGACAACGGGTGCTTTCTTGATTGGCTGTGGGATCGGAAACATATCGGCTAAACTATACGAGGCAGTGAGGCGTTACGGCAATTTAAGTTGGCGGAATATGCCAAATCGGAGTTGCTACTATGTCTCAACACGTTGCGTCGCGTAGATTGTCCTTTACTTTGTTTCCTTATCATCTCACTTGGACGTGACAGAAATCTCTTCTCTATGGATTGTCCTAATTTCAACTTCAGCTCGTTCAGCTCCACAAACGAGTTGCTACCACCTGTACAACCGTTCTCTAGCCGAGGTACCAAATCTTATCTCCCCACCTCGCCGCCATCTTTCCCACAGTCGAACACGTACAACGGTCCTAATCAGGTGTGTTTCATATATTAAAATTTTCTCACATCGCATCCTATCCATCCAGACCGCATATATGCAGCAAGAATTATCAAGGTACAAGGAACGCTGCAGTGTGCTTGAACGAGAGCTGCTCAAAGTCAGCACAGAGCGGGATCTTGCAAAGTGAGGCGCATATATTCAGTTTAAGGGACTCTTCAATACTCCATGATTCTTTTAGATCCCTCTTTGAACAGATCTCAGGCCCTCGGGTGGGCATAGTAACACTCACATTGCCTGCCAAAAGGGAGCAAGACTACCCTTATATACGATTCTGGCGTCAAGACACATTCAGTGCATGGACAAGCACCGCTGAGGCTAGCAAACACTCTCGCACCAGGCTGGTGTACCTTGAGGACAAGACAGGCAAGATGATCTCAGACCAGACACTCAAGGCATTGCGAAAGACGATCAAAAGCACCTGGATGGACCTCGCTATGGACAATAAAGCCCCAAAGCAGTGGGGTCAAGCAAGCGCGTTTGCCAAGAATCATGTCTGCGATATCATCTGCAAGCAGTTCCCCTTCATTGAGCTTGCGGAAAATGACTGGAAGATGGACGACTTATGTGGTCATGACTACCCAGGATGGGTATGGAATAACGTGGACAAGATTGGTAAATGCGTCAATATGGAGATCATAAAGAACGAGTCGGACGACACCACTACTGGCGGAGGTGAGCAAAGCCTTGGGATTCGAAAGCGAAAGGTAAACTCAAAAGAGCGCCAATCTATGATGCGAGCAGAGAAAAAACTAAAGCTTAAGTTAGCTTCTAACTATCATTCGTACTAATATATGCCAAATGACAGGGGATTCTGACGATACGCCTGACGATACGCCTGACGACTCTCCAGTCGACTCTCCAGCCCCCGATTCATCTGAGACAGATTTGTCTTCAGTCTCAGCTTTCGTCAAGGATACACCTTATATGCGCGCATCACCATCACCCACACCATCTTCTGCAGGTTCACTCCTCGTGGCGACTAAGGAGGACCGTCAGAAGGCTACCACAGAGGCAGAGGTTAGGGTCACCACAACCGACATACTAGCTAATGTCACAGTGAACGAAACTGAGGGCGTTGTTGGTGGGAATAGTGGTTCAATGGACATGGCTACTGGGGCGATCGATCCAACAATCACTGGTGGTGTAATCAGCGGAAATAGTGGCACAACACACATGGTGATTGACGCATCCAATGTGGAGGATGGGGGGATGGGCGAGGGCGTTAGTGCGTTCAACAGAGAGGAGGATTCAACGGGTGGGAGGACTCGCAGTGGGAGTGATGATGCTGATATAGCCAGAGACAACGTCAAAGCAATCAATCCTTTGTACGCCCCACTCTTCTTTGTGACGACATTCTAATCTCTTCCTATAGGCAAATGCTGTCGAAAGGCAGCCTAAAACTCAAGATACCTCCGCTTGCCAATATTCCACCGTTGCAAGAGGTTTCAAAAAGTGGTCAAGCTTCGAGCGAAGGGAACGCACCTCGACCTGCTGAGGGTAAAAAAGATCGCAAGATGCGTGTACCCAAGAACAAGACTGCTTAGTACGTCCCCTTCCTCCAGTGCCGGATACTCTACTAACCTATAATCAGCTATTTATGTGCTCGACGCTGGTTGAAACAGGTTGAGAAAACAGGTACAAACGAGCAATTCCGGCACTACTGGTACAAGGTTCTCAGCAATAATCAGTGCGAGGTAGGATGTCACAATGCAATATGTCGTATCCTAACAACATTTTTGTAGGCGTACAAGACAGAATGTAACGAATGTTGGAGTTTATATTCCATTTATGGTAATGATTACATAAGCTTAGAGCGGACTACTTAGAGTCTATTTCCTACTGTAGGTTCTCTAGTGTTTACTGAGTTCCTACAGGTATGTCTAGTATCTAGACTAATATATATAGTGTTTACTGAGTTCCTACAGAGTATTCTACAACGAATTGGTAAGTTTCCAAGTACAATCCTTTGCATCGTCTGACATTCACAATTAGATCACCAAAGACTTGTGGAACGATGACATATGCGATGGCACTCTGCATTAGGTTATTCTCGCCGCCAAACACTGTTTCTTATCGCCATCATCAGTACACGCTAGCCTCTCGAATGTTTTCTGGCCGCTTCGCTTTACTCCACATCATATCACTTCTCGTGACCATCAAGTTCGGCCTCTCAGATGTTTTCCACTGCTTTCGTTTCTCGCCATGTTGTTAGATGTATCGGTTTTGGGGCATTTTCAATGGTTGTGTGGCTGTATAATACAATATTCTAATGGAATCATATCCAAGCATATGGATGCAGTTTATAGCATAACGAAAAGCGAGCGGGGGAGCGAGCGAAAAAGCATACCCGAGCATATCGTAGCATATGGAATGAGGCCGAAAGCAAGCGAAAAAGCATATCCAAGCATATTGTAGCATATGGAACAGGGCCGAAAGCAAACGAAAAAGCAGATCTGAGCAGATACGAGCATGTGCGAACATAGAGGAAGCTTGGGACGGACATGCTGGATTCTGATACGATCTGCTATTGCGGAATTGTCATTTTCGAGCATATGCAGACATTGGGTAGCAGACACTAACTCCCACTTCTTATAGAGACTTCTGTCTACTCATGATACCGTATGATATTTCCAAAAAACATGTGCAGACATTCCCGAACATGGCCAAACATAGCCAGTTCTCACTGGGGATGAAAACTGGGGACAATCATCAGAGTGATATCTCGGAGACCATTGACAGAGAGAGAGCAAATAAATGGAAAGTGAATAAAAACACACTGGTATCCGTCCCCAGGGATGATGATGTCCCGCGTGAATGCCTCTGCATTGCCAGCGATCCCAGCGTCCTGCGAGATCAGTCCCAATCAGTCACTGGTTTTATACTCTCCCTCTCCCAGGTACGCGTGCCTCATCTGGAGATGCAAAGGTGTCAGTGGCTTGGTTCTGGATAGTGATTTCGTTATCACCAACGACATTGATTGTCCACTGCCGAACCAGCGGTGAGCGACCATCCAATCAGGCTGGCCATGCAAGAAAACTGTCAGTACACACGTTCTGGTTGCTCCTGCCGTCTTTGTTGACACCCAACCCAAGACAGGCCCAGTCGGCTTTGCATCAATGAGGTCGGCAACCTGGTTTTCGTACTTAACATTGAGGATTCGGAATACACCGGGATCGTTTGGAGCTATTGTAAATGTAAATATACTAGGTGCCGTGAATGGACTGGGGATACTATATGTTGAAGGAAGACGAGATGATGGGGGCGAGTGTCACTTTAGTCCCCTATTGTACTTTTGATTTCAATTGTTGCCCTGTAACATATTATGGCGTAGAGTGTGGACGACGTGACCTACAATGTTATCCAACAGACCAAGCGTGAATGTCATCCGATCCTCCTGATAGGAGCAACACAGTCTCATACTGTCCAAGGTCCACGCTCGACCCATAGAGTACTGTGTGGGTAAACCCATGGGTATCTGAGCCCTTACCCACACCCATACCCACACCATACCCATACCCATGACCATGGGTATCATATGATAGACAAGGCAATCATATTTCGAAGCAACTAAAACAAAGCTAATCTAAGGAAATTTCATCTCAACCCTGCTCCAAAATCAAATCCTCATCCCCAACAATCTCCTCCAACACAGCAAGCTTCTGAATATAAGTACTTTGTACAAAATGCTTGGGACTCTATGAACCAAGACAAAGGATAGCACTAGTGTTTAAAAGTCCAGTCCAGTCCAGTCTTTTGCCAAAATTTTAGACAACTGGCAACTGGACTGATAAATCAGTCTGCAACCAGTCTTTTGAAAGACTGGTATACATAGTGTTTAAAAGTCCAGTCCAGTCTAGTCTTTTGCCAAAATTTTAGGCAACTGGCAACTGGACTGGTGGCAACCAGTTGCAACCAGTTTTTTGAAAGACCGGTTTTTTGGCCCCTATCCCGTGGGAACCGTGCTTCCAACTATAGATATGGAATATCCTACTGACTAATGGCTTTCTATGCGTCCCCTGGGTATGTAATTCGGACCACAGGAAGGCTAGATATGATTTATTTAAAACTACATGTCATGTATAGAGCATCAAACTGAAATATAGTCTAATAAAATCAAAATATAGATTAGCCCTACGATACACCACCCGCCACACATGTACTGTCTGACAAAAGGTGCCAGCCTTACTGGACACTAAACAAGGATTAAAAATAAAAATAAAAAACCCCCCATTGGCTGACTCCTAAGTCTGGTTTCCCATGGGTACCCATACCCATGGCCATGGGTCTTGGGTATCTTGTGGGTACCGGAATGTCATACCCAGACCCATACCCACAGGTACCCATACCCACGACCCACCATGGGTACCTGGTACCCATGCATTTCCCTATCGACCCACCATACTGCATGACTTGGATAGGTATCATTTGTCCCAATCGCTGTCCTTGATCTTGCATGACTCCTTGGTCGCCCTTGACTTCCTTGCTTCTCACGGACAAACGTATTAAGTGCGCGCGTCCAGTCGCCGTTCATGCGCGCAGCGAGAAGTGATTGGACAGACACGAGTACGAAGTTGGATGCTCAACGGATGACTCTCCAGCAGACGGCCGGAGAAAAGCACACAAAGGGAAACCTGCTGAAAGGCTACCCCGCCCATCGTTGCAATCGTGTACGCGCGCCTGAGAGTACGTCCACACAGACAACACAGTAGCACCCTCACGAGCCTCATGAATTCGTCAGGGCAGACAATGTGATGGGGACAGAATCAAGCATCAGAATGATATCTCGGAGACCAATGACAGACGGCGAGCAAAGTGTCCCCAACTCACATTGTAACGGTGGTTTCAAGAACGCCGTCAAGGATTGGCTCACTATCTCCTTTGGCTTCTCGAGCTTCTTCGCCGCCTCAGCTACCCCCGAATCTTCGCCCTCGGGAGCGGTGACAGTGACATCGGAGGTCGGCGCATCCTTCTTCTCCGCTGGTTGCAGTGGCTTCACATGTGGAGGTCCAACAGTCGCACCAGCAGTGCCTTGCGTCACTGGAGCTGATTTAGACGGGGCAATGACCGGACGGTCCACATCGTCTCTTGCTTGCTGCTTCTCCCGCTCCCTATCCCTATCCTGTTCGCGTTCCTTGTCCCAAGGCGCGTCCGCAGAAGGCTGTCTATCCAAAGGAGGAGGCTTCATCGAGCCCTCGGGCACCCCACGCTGCTGCACCCTCGCCCATAAATCGGCGGTCGATGCTGTGTGGTTTAAGCTTTGCCTTGTTCTCGGGGGGAAGCGACCCACATTCAACGGTTCTTTGTTGCCCTGTCCAAGTCCAAGTTTGTGGCCAATCATGTTTTGTGTGACCACTACTGGGACATAGTCTTTACCGTTATGCACCAAAAACCGGACGCTGTACGATCTAAGTAAACGGGAATGCATCCAGCTGATCTGCTTACCCGACGAAATTTGGCAAGATAGTGCAAGCCCGTGTGTTTGTGCGTATGGGGACATTGTCCTCCAATGCTTGTTTCAGGTTTGAAAAGGCCACAAAATAGGGACCTATCATACATTTGTAAAATCCGATCTCGACGAAAGCTGAACTGACCTTTCCAAGCTGACCTGCCTGACCTCAGGATGAGTGAAGGTTGCATTTAATTATTGATTACTTGTACAAACACAACTAAATATGCCCTGGGTCTGACTTCGGCAGACGCCGGTTGGCTCTCGAATCGCCACCTAGCTTTCCCAGGCCGTAAGCCTTATAAAGAATGTTGGCAAATGATGTCAGCGTTCTTTATATGGCTTGTCTAGCTCATATCCTCGCTACCAGCAATAAATATCCACTCAAATATGTCGGCTAATCTTGTCCGTTGAAGTCCCCCTTACCCAGCGTTCCCACGTCGCCGGTCCCCTTCGGACTGAGGGTGTTACGATTCGTTTCTCTTCTTATTCTTTTCTCTTGGACTCATCGTTTCTCTTCTCCTACGACTACTCCTCCGTCTCATGTCTTCGGCCCAATGGCCTACACTTACTTTGTAGTCGTATCCCTCCATCAGATTCCTCTCTATCGTCTTTGTCATTTCCACTTACTATCCATGCGACATCATCGGCTTCGATATGTCGTTTCATCTTAGTCATGATTCCATTGGCTCCCGATGAGTCATTTCCTTCTTGTCATCTTATGACTCGACCTTGTATCTCTCACGCCTGCCCTAAACCATTAGGACAACATATATATACCTTTGATACTCGTCTTACCTCTTTAGCTTAGATCTCCTCAGTACTTGTACCTAGTACCGGAATCTAGCCCCTTTGACCTTCTCTCGTCCCTTGACCCCCTTGAAAGTCTACGCCCGTACTTTGAACGGGTGTCTCGTCCTTGAAC
>JBBPRO010001038.1:0-10637 GCA_038093055.1 Boletus mariae
TGAACTCATCCGCCAGCACCTTCCCTTCTGTGCCAGATGCAAGGACTTCGTCCAGTGGGGATCGAAGCCGACTAAGCTGGCTCCAGAAAACGGCCCGACCTTGTTCAAGAAGCTCGACTGCCTTGTTCAGAGATTGGTCGCGAAGACAAGCTGAGAATGCATCAACTGCGAGTGACGATGCGAGAGCTTTGAGCACCGAAAGATGTTCAGGTAAGGATGGAAAAGTGGCGACATGTTGAACATGTAATCGAAGAGTTGTTTCGTATGCAAGAAGGGTCGTGGGATGATGTAAATGCTCAGCTGCTTTGATCCATGCGGTGGCAGCAGACAGATCGGATGAGGATGTCATGTGGGAGACAAGTTGTAGTTGAGAATAAAGGTTGAACACCTCCTCTCGGACTTCTACCCCACCCACCTGTGTGAACCGGATGAGGAGATATTGAGCAAGATTGCTCGAAGGGATCGAACGGTCCGGGCACCCTGGTGGGCAGAGTGCCAGTGCGGCTCGGGATAGGTCAATGGCCTCATCAAGGTCGCTAATTACCCCCAGCTGATTGTACCGAGTAGAAAGATGGACAGCGAGGCTGTTCAAAGATGTCGAGCGATCCGGGTGTCCTAGTGGGCGGAGTGTTAGTGCGCCTCGAAAGAGGTCGATTGCCTTGTACCGCATGGAAAGATGAATGGCACTGAGGTTGTCCAAAGACGTGGAATGATGAGGGTGGCCTACTGAGCTGTGCGCTAGTGCGCCTCTGGATAGGTTGGTTGCCTCATCAAGATCACTAATTACCCCCAGTTGCCTGCACTGAATGGGGAGATGGACAGCGAGGTTGTTCAAAGACGTGGAACGATCCGAATGGCCCAGTGCGCAGAGTGTTAGTGCACCCCTGGATAGGTCAATGGCCTCATCGAGGTCGCCAATCTCCGAGTGGAGAGATCACGTGCGAGGTTGTCCAAAGACGTTGACCGACCTGGATGCCCTGGTGGGCGGAGTGCCAGTGCGCCTCGGGCAAGATCAATCGCCTCTTCGAGGTCGCTAATCCCCCCCAGCTGCTTGTATCGAGTGGAGAGATAAAGTGCGAGGTTGTTCAAAGACGTGGAACGATTCAGGTGCCCCAGTGGACATAGTGCATCAATGGCGTCTTCGAGGTCGCTAATTCTCCCCAGCTGCTTGTACCGAGAGAAGAAATGAACGGCGAGGCTGCTGTTCAGAGACATGGAACGATTCGGATGCCCTGGTGGGCAGAGTGCCAGTGCGGCTTGGGATAGGTCAATGGCCTCATCAATGTCAATGTCGCTAATGACCCCCAGCTGATTGTACCGAGTGGAAAGATGAACGGCGAGATTGTTCAAAGACGTCGAACGGTCCGGGTGCCCTGGTGGGCGAAGCGCCAGCGCGTCCCGGTCGGCTTCATTCAGGTCATCTATTCGTCCGAGTTGCTCGTAACGCCGCCAGAGATGGTTTGCAAGCTGGGCCAAAGTGGGGCTACAGAGGTGAAGCGCCTCACGATCAAGGACAATCGCCTCCTCGAGGACAATCTCGCTGCTTTGCCAGAATTTGGCTTCAAGGAATTCTGCTCGTGAAAGTAGCTCTTCAACTGGGAAGCATGTCATTGTGGTGTTCCATATGCAAATAGAAATTGTAAGCACCATTTGGGTCAGTAGGACAGAAATGTGGGAAGAGTTCTCAGTTTCTCCTTCTGCGTCTCCTCGTCACAGATATCGGAACCGCGCCATCCTGGGTGTGGTCTACACGTTCTTGGATCACTTGGTAAATACTGATAAGCCGTTCAACGTTTAGCCCACGGTAATGTCTTTACAGCATACCGTGATCGAAGGTCAGCCTACCTCTCCCGAAGCTCTGGCCAACCAATGATACACCCTCGAAACCACTTTCTTTTCTATCCGAAGCACTCTGCGCGTTCACCACCATCACATACCATCCATCTTGATGATCGTGGACGTCGAATGGGGCTCTGAGCGGACGACAGGATCCAAATGTGATGCGTATCCGCATCTCGTGTCGTACCCTATAGCGCAGTCTCTGCAAACGACGGGCAGCGGCCCACCCAACTTTTGCCTAATCGCTCAGGTTGTCATAGACGTGTGCTGGTGAGTTATGTGTGTCATAATACTTTGCACGGGCTCACCAAACAGGGAGACTACTTTGGTTATCAAATCGATGACCGCGGGTGTCTGTGAGTGTACATGCGTCTACAGGGCGCGGTACTCATGTCCGAATGCGGTTGGTCAGGCCGCTGTCCACCATCACACAAGAAGCAGGCGGCAGTGTGAATGTCTCTTTCTCTCCTTGGATCGGAACGCCAGCGAACCCCGTCTGCTGACATACAACTTGTTCTGATGGGCCGTGAATACCTTGGTCATCGGGACGACGCGGTCACGGCCTGCCAAAGGGTTTTACTAGAAGACGACCTCGGTGTTGCAGGGCTGAATGGGCAGCTTGCACATATATTGGTGACGGGAACTTGTCCCGCATGGGCACCATCAATGTAAAGATGTGCTTCGCAGACTGCTCCACTTGCAGTCTTTTTCGACCATCATCATTTTAGGACCTGCTGAACTGCGTTCGATTCTCGCGTTCGGCGCGCACGGCGCGCACCCTCATCATTGAAGGATCTCCAGTCTAGCTCGGATGTCAACGAGAAAAGAACGCGGTCGGTCTAGTGACCCAATACGATGTCGCAGTGGAGGATCAGGTGGGCGAGATCTAGAAGGCATATCCCACCTTCAAGTTGTGCGTGCTATTCTGATGATCACGACGGCAACTGACAGACACGACTAGCATCGGCGAGGAGTCTTATTATTCTGCCGGAACACGCCCTGAATTGACCGACGACCCGACGTTTTGCGTGGATCCCATTGGTGCGTAAGTATATGCGCACTATCTCTCACCCTGGGACGTGAATGCATCCATAAAGACGACGGATTTTGTGCGTGGGATTTCCATTTTGCTGCATTTCTCTTGGTCTGATCCACGAGAAACGTGATGTACTGGTACAGTTTCCAACATTGCTTCGTAGTACACTAGCATGCCTACCAGAGCATTGGGGACCGAAAGTCGTAATTTACATCAAAGATGAAACGGCAAACAAGCTTACGGAGCTTCCGCCGCATCCTCTTCGATATCCACCAACTCTCTCCCCTCTTCCACCATCTCGCCCTTGGCACAGCTAATAGCCTTGACGACACCCGCGAACTCGGCTCTCAACACCGTCTCAGTCTTCATGCTCTCCAAAACGACGACTGCCTGACCCTTGTCGACGCGCTGGCCCGGACTCACGCGCACCTCAACGACTAAACTTGGCATTGGTGCACGTAAGGCGCCCTTGTGCGCAGCCGAGACGTCTCCTCCCAACGACAACAACCACGCAGGGGGTGGCAGCGTAAGCGTCGTTTTACTCCCATCTGACGAAAATATATGGAGTCGTTCCATCGAGTTCGGGGATGTCGATGCGGGCGCGCCAGGTGGCGGAGGTTGCGAAACAATAGTTGTATTCGTCGAGAACGCCGCGAGCGTTGTTGGAGAGATAAGACGCGCAGAGACCAACTTAAAAGTGGTTGGAGAAGGGCCGTGTACAGTAATGTCAAAGTGACCAGGAGAGGGATATTTGAGCGTGACGTTAACATGGGAGGTAGAAGTGCCGTCCTTGGATAGTGCGATAGTACGTTCGTAGACATCTCCAGCAAACCGACGCGCACCGAGCGACGACCAGGGGGTTTGAAGGGCAGACGGACCCGTTTGATCTCGAAGGGCAACGTACAGCGCAGCCTGCGCAAATAGTTTCGGAGAGGGATCTGAAATTGGCGGGAACAACTCTGAATAATGTTTCTTGATGAATCCCGTCTCAACATCGCCTTCAATAAATGCATCATTGCCCGCAAGTGTTCTGAGGAACTCGATGTTGGTAGCAACACCGACTACTTTATATTCCTCCAGTCCTCGCCTGAGGATTCTCAAAGCCTCGGATCGATCCCGTCCATGGACCACGAGCTTAGCTATCATTGGATCATAAAACACACCAATCTGAGCACCTTCAGTGAATCCTTGCTCAACGCGGAGAGAGGGTGTGATTGCAGCGGAAGCTTCGGGCACGCGTCGTGAAGGCTCACTTGACTCTGTAGCGTGAAGTGGTAATGGAGGCGCAAAGACGTGCGTGGGAGTTGGCGTAGAGAGATATAAAAGCCGTCCTGAATCAGGAAGAAAGTCATTTCGGGGGTTCTCTGCGTAGATCCGTGCCTCGAAGGCGTGTCCGACCAGAGGGATGGATGATTGTGTCAGAGGAAGTGGATTGCCAGCTGCAACCTATTTCCATACGTGAGTAACGACGAAATAACGTCGGCATGTAGGCAATACCTCAAGTTGCCATTCGACGAGGTCAAGGCCAGTTATCATTTCCGTGACAGGATGTTCGACTTGTAATCGGGTATTCCTAACGTTAAATGTCAGCTCAGGTTCACAACACAAAACTCCAAATGCCACTTGCATCTCCATGAAGTAAAATCTCGTGGAATCATTGTCAAAGATGAACTCCACCGTACCAGCACCGACGTAGTTCACTGCTCTCGCGGCAGCGATAGCCTTCTCGGACAAGTCCGCACGAAGTTCGGGGGAAAGACCTGGTGCGGGTGCCTGATAAGTATGCACGGTTAGATAGCCATTCACAGTGGCACTGATAAACTTCTCACCTCCTCTATGATCTTCTGGTTCCGTCTCTGCACCGAGCAATCTCGTTCCCAAAGACTGACCACCCCGCCTAGCGTATCTGCAAAGACTTGTACTTCCACGTGTCTTGGTCGCTCGATATATTTCTCGATGAGGACATCTGCATCACCAAATGCCTTTAAAGACTCGCGTTTGGCAGATTCCAGGGCATCCATGAACTCTGCAGGGGTGGATACGACGCGCATGCCCTTGCCACCTCCGCCGTGAATGGCTTTGATCAAAACAGGATAACCTGCAACCACAGGCTAGACCTCAGACTAATTCATCCGATAATCCTTCGTGGACTCACCAATTTTCTCTGCCTCAGCGGAGAGAAATTCAGGGTCTTGGTTGCTGCCGTGATACCCCGGAACACACGGCACGCCAGCAGCTTTCATCCACAATTGTTGGCAACGCTACGAGGGGTTGAAGATGGACGGACTGCAACGTACCAGACATGATGTTCTTGGATTCACTGACGCATTCCTTCAATCATCTCATTTCGGGTTGTTGCAAAGACATGCACCGACCTCTTGGAACCCATCGAAATGATGGCACTCGACGGTGGTCCAATAAATACGATACCTTCCTCTGCGAGCCGTTCGGCAAACTTGGCGTTCTCGCTGAGGAAACCATACCTGATACATACATTCTGTCAGAATAACACCAGAGTAAGAGGGACGGTATCCTACCCAGGATGGACGGCCTAACAGATGGTACGGTAAACCCAAAGAATTAACAAAAACGTCACATCGAGAAATACAGGTACGAGACCAACCTGTGCACCACTCTTGTGACATACTTCAACAATCTTGTCTATGCGCAACTAAGGACAGCGTGTCAATTCACCACACCACCGAGCCTATGCAGATCAGAGACTCACATAGCTCTCTGCCGAAGGCGCAGGACCAATGCAATACGCCTCGTCGGCCTCCAGCACATGTAACGATTGTGCATCTGCTTCACTATACACTGCCACCGTCTTGATCCCCAGTTTCTTAGCTGTCCGAATTACACGACATGCGATTTCCCCTCTGAGACACGCATTCGACGCGTAAGCAAACTGACATACGTGACTGGGCAGACACACCTGTTGGCAATGAGTATCTTGTCAAAATGAGGCTTCCTGAACGAGGATGCTAGCACATGAACGTCAGCACGTGCGAGATCCGATGGGACTTCACTCACTCGAAGCAGCGGTCGCAAGTGCTCGGTGTTGGAACACGCCACTGGGACGAGCCAAAAGTCTTGTCTCGAATGGAATACTCCACATACTCGCGAGCGTACGCGCTTGCCCGGTTCTGCTGGGTGTCTTGGATGCATGAACGACGACCGACGCTTGTGTCGCTGCCTGGACGCGAATCCGGCCAAGAGAGCGTGTTGCAGTACGTTGTGTGGGTATCATCCTCAATGTCCAGCTGGTGATGGTCGCGGTCAAGATCTTACTCGCCAACCAAGTTCCTTCCGCTCATAGAGATCACGTGGTTCATTCATACTCAACCTCTTCCGTAGTACGGCGTTGGTGTCTCCTCAATCCTCCCCGCCTTGGCAAGCTGACCTCCAATCCCAATCGTATTCTGCAATAAATCCTCCCCAAGCAACCTCAACTGACCTGGCCCCCTCCCCTGCTGCCGACGCTGTGCAGGTGGAATCCCAAACACCGTCTCCTCCGTCATCACAGATTCCTGATTAACCTCGTACCCACCCTCGGAATCAAAGCTGTCATCAAACCCATCCCCATCTTCGCCACCGGCTTCAAGCGCCCGCGCAAAGGGATGCACCGCCGCCACGACATCGCCCAACTCATCCTCGCCCAGCGAATCCATCGAGTGATTCGAGTTGGACGACCCAAAAGAGTCATCTGGACCAGGTTCTCTGGAAGACGCCATGATAAAGGCTGTGGATGGTTGACTAGAATGAACCGGTTCGTCGTTGAGTGAGTCCGAGTCCGAGTCCGAGTCTTCATCAGCATCCGCGTGAAGGTGGGACCCGAGGTGGATCGCACTTTGGTCGTCCTGATTCAGATCGAACGTATCCATTCCCTCTTGGTTGGGCGTATGGAGCTCGTCCCACATCGGAGGAGCAAGCATGCTACTTTCAGCGTCCGCTTGCGAAGATGCCTTCGAGTGTGAGCTTGATGCAACCGAACCAGCCTTGGAGCTGGACTCTGGCATCTCAAGCCCGACGCGACGCATCATGGTTGCCAAACTGGTATCGGTGTCGTTGCTATCCGTCCAAGAAGGATATGCGTGTCGCGTGTACCGTGACAGCGAGGGCGGACTTGGAATCGTACTCATCGTATCATCCTTGACTGCGCCAGAACCATACCCAAACGCAGGTGTTCTCATCTTGTTCGATACTACGCTGCTCGCAGATCCAAACTGGCTTTGCATGTCTCCCAGTAGATCTCGTCGAATACGATCTGCTGCCTCCTTCCCAGGGGTTCTGCCAAGAGTGGGCAACATGTCTTTTCCGGGTGTTCGCCCGAGCGGTGGCAAAAGTCCGAGTCCAACACTGGACCTGGGCGCTCTGGCAAATGCCAACGTTCGCGGTGGAGACATTCCCTGCATCAAATCAACCGAGTCGTCGAAAGAATCGTTAAACGCGTCAAATTTCGGGTTCGAGTCCGACGCTTGTTTCATCAGAGAGGGTATATCCAACATGGACGAAGATGTGGATGTAGATGTAGATGTGGACGAAGAAACGGCTGTAGGCTTTTTTGGCGTCCGCTCGTACCTTGGGCGACGAGGGGACGGAAATATATGTTCATTTTCCAGTTTGGACGGGAGGAAAGATTGCATATGTTTTGAGATGGCCATGGGTGTCTTTGGTTTGACCTTGAGTGGCGAGACAAATCCGCTTGTCGCATTTGCACGCGGAGTTGGCAGCGCGCTGCGAGGGATTCGTGAAAGCTCAGCATCTTCATGACCAGGCTTCGAAGCACTTTTCTCCGCTTTTTCTTGACCGGTAAATGAAAATTGTTGGACAGTGTCCTCCTCCTCGTACATGATGCTGTCTGTAAGAGAAGACGTATCTTGCTGCATGGAAGCTTCCTCCTCTTGTTCCCGCGCAAAGCTTTGAAGCTCGTTCTTGAGGCGGGCCATCGGCAAGTCGAGAGAAACACTCCAAGATGGTTGTTCATCCACACTTTGATCGGGCGCGTGCCCAGGACGTGCCGGGGTCGACGAGATTGCGTTTGTGGGCATGAACGAGCTCTCTGGAGTCACGTCATATGTCCCAGAGGTCATTTCAGAAGGCGCACGCGAAGGAGTGGCATATGAATCCTCCTCAGAAGCTGTGATAGATGGCTGGGATTCCTCGCCGTGTACGAGATCGCCATCTTCGAGCGTCGGTATATGCACTTGCGCAGCCTGCTCGTAAAACGACGTCCAAAACTAAACACGCGGTTTAAAAACGTCTGAGACAATGACTATGATGGATAATGTACCTTGGCTGCCTCACGAACTGGCTCTGTACCGAGCGCATAGCGCTTCACAGCGGGCAACAATCTCGTCGACATGATATGCTGTATCTTTGAAAAATTGGCATCTATGTTCTTCCTTGATCATTCGCTGCTGGTACATGGCACACTTCGAGCCGCTCACCTGTAACTTAATGGTGATCAGCTGTTCGATCTGATCAATCTGGTCGTTTATGAGTGCGCTTGTGTCGACTCCTGGAACGACGATGGAGCTGGGGTCCGCAGACGGTGTCCATCGCGGTGGGTTGGGCTCGATGGGCGTCGTCATCGTCGAGAATATTAGACGCGTGCAGTCACGCGTGACAGACGCGTCCGCTAAATAATACAACAATATTGTGCTACTAATAACTATACCACCAGCTGATCGTGCTCAAAACATTCCCTCCCGCTCAGGAACCTGCAACGGACGCACAGCTGGACCGCTCGGCCGGTTCGCAGACCGCGGTGGTAGGGGCCCCGCTGCTCTCACGCTGTCACTAGATCTCGGAAGAGGCGGCCTTACGGGGGTTGAAGGGACACTAGTCGAATCACCCCGAGAAAGTGACGGCCGTGGTAGGCGGGATGTAGGTGTAGTGGGACGATTCGCGACCGAAGGTGAAGGTGAGGGTGACTTGGGTGAATGCGGAGTTCGAGACAGGGAAGGAGGTGGGATCGCGAGTCGGGCAGCCACGTTCGAAGGGGTAGATATGAACAATGTTTTGGGATGTTGAGACAGAAGATCATCAAGGAGGTAATGGAAGTCGAGGCCAAACTCTTGCAATAGCTGTATGGTCATCAATGAAAGGATGTACGGTACGTCAAACAGGCACACGAACCTTTCGGCTCTGGGAGTGGGTGATCTTGAGTGCCTCCTCAACAGTTTGTTGGTCCACATCCGAGCTGTACACTTGTTTCCTGAACATCTCAGCGTACAACTCAATCTGCTTTTTGGCCCAGTCAATGAAACCTAGGTTGCTTTGTGAGCAACCCCTTCCATCGGTTGAAAATTGGCTCACCAGAGGTCATTTCATGCTCTACGAACCCGGCGAGGAACCAATCTGCAGTGTGCTTTATCGCCGTAAATACAACCACCGCCAGATGGTGTATATAGAGGCCGACATGCCCTTCAAAGGTGATAGCTCGAATATAACCCTTGATCGCCGCTCCTCTGGCAGCCAGGAACGTCTCACGGGCACGAGCAACAGCGCCAAGACGTAGCAAATGGCCAACAAGCTCCACACACATGGATTTTGAGTTCTTTGGGCGAGCAAGTGCTTCCAGCAGGGCAGATGTTAGTGCCGCGACAAGTGACGACAGACTCGGGTGAGCCCGCGCGGACTCTGCCAGCTGGACAGCGCGGGGCCATGCACGAAGAGCGATTGCAACAGTCAAGTCATCCGAGAGCTCCGAGAGTGCACGTGCATTACGGTCGCTTTTGGCCCTCGCAGCGGCCTCCGCGGCGCCTGGTGATGACGAATTCGCAGCGCGAGCTAACTCCGTCATCCAGTCAGAAATGGGGGGAAGCTTGTCGAGGTTGAAGACCGCAGACGCGCGCTGGTTCGTGAATGTGAAAGAGCTTCCACAGAAAAAAATGATATTGACATACATCACCCGAGTTACCACCTGCCCACAAGCTCTTCCTGCGCTCGTGCTCGCCCTCACGCTCCTTGCGCTTTCGAACTGCCAGTTCCTCCGCCACTTGGCGGAACTGTCCAAGCAGCGCCTTTTTGTCGGTGGGAGCATCGGTGCGATATACATGTGTCTCCTTGCCATGACGAACTTTGAAGACATTGATCATGCCTATGGGGAGTGAGAAGATGACCCACGGGATAAAGATGACGTACTAGCAGTATCTTTGGTGTCGAGGACCAACATTTCATTCAAGGGCCAGCACCTCTCCGCAACGAGCTTGCCCGACGATTCGGCAGCGTTGCTGCTCGCGGAAGTGGGAGCAACGGGGCCACCACCCCTTCTTCTCCTGGCAAGCAGGACGATATCGTCCAATATGATGAATCGGACCACACTGATGACCTTGTACGTTGCTGCATTCAACTCCCAGATGCCGTCCATTTCGGCCACGACGTGCCTGCCTTGGGTGGCGGGTGCAAATTTTGCAGAACCAGATATCTGCGAATGTAGTGTTTGCATCTGGGAGGCATAGAGGATGCGGAGATCCACGACGGAAGAACGGGCTGCACGTCTACGTTCTGAAAGAGGATCAGTTGCGTGACAGGGGAGGTGCAAGAAAGAGACAGACCTGCGACGGAGGCGGATTCGTCAATATGCAAGAGAGAGGGCATGCTTTTCCATTCCTGAAGACTTTCCTTGAGTTCGAGCATCTCGTTCTCGAGAATACTAATTTCTTTTGAGACGAGGACGAATTCGGCATAGCTACGTCATCCAGGGGGGTCAGCGGTGCATCTGAGACGAGGTTACACCGACTTTTTGAAGACGTTG
>JBBPRO010001039.1:0-10636 GCA_038093055.1 Boletus mariae
GGCGAAAGTTGTGAGGATTTATGCGAGCATAGTCCTTATCCCCCTCTTTGGGATAGACGTCCCAGCGTCTAGTGAGGGCATCAGGCTTTGCTCCGAGGCGTCCGGGGCGAAAGCAAACAATCATATTAAATTGAGAAAGGAACTCCAACCACCGGGCTTGCCGGCGAGTCAGGAGTTTAGTCATCGCAAAGTATTCTAGGTTCTTGTGGTCAGTGACAACATTGACCGGAGTTGCGGAGCCTTCACAGTAGTGACACCAAGTCCGGAAGGACTCGTGGATTGCAAGTAGCTCCTTATCGTGGGTATCGTAGTTAAGCTCCGGAGCGGACAAAGTCCGGGAATAAAAAGCGACAGGCCGAATCTCTTCATCCGGGCACCGGATGGAGAGAATGCCAGCAATGGCATAGTTGGAGGCGTCGGTCTCTAGGATGAGCAGAGCGTCAGGAACCCAGTGAGTGAGAAGAGGAGCAGACGTGAAAGCGTCTTTCAGGAGTTTGAAGGCGGAGCGACAGGAGTCGCTGAAGTCCCAAGGAATTCCTTTGCAAGTGAGACGAGTCAAAGGAATGACAATGTCCAAATAATTATCTATAAAGTGTCTGTAGAAATTGGCAAAACCCAAGAAGGACTGAATGTCCTTGATTTTGCGAGGCTCGGGCCAGTCTTGAACGGACTTCACTTTCTCCGGAGACATGGTGAGACCAGAGGGCGAAATCTGGTAACCGAGGTACTCGACAGCATCGGTGTGGAATTCACACTTTTTGGATTTTGCGTAGAGGCCATGCTTTCGGAGTCAGCGGAGGACCTCACGGACATGCTCCTTGTGGGAGGCCATGTCCTTGGAGAAAATTAAAATATCATCTAAATATACGATAACGGAAACGTCAAGGAGATCGGCGAAAACTGTATTAACAAAGCGCTGGAATACCGCTGGGGCGTTTGTAAGTCTGAAGGGCATTACTAGCCATTCGTAGGAACCATAGCGCGTCTGGAAGGAAGTCTTCCATTCGTCACCCGGAGCAATACGGACCAAATGGTACGCATGCCAGAGGTCGATTTTGGAGTAGATGCGTGCGCGACTCGGAGCGTCTAGGAGATTGGAGATATGGGGAAGTGGGTAGCGGTCCTTCTTCATGATTTTGTTCAAACCATGGAAGTCGATGCAAAGGCGGAGTGAACCGTCCTTCTTGCGGACAAAGAGGACCGGAGCGGCATGAGCGGAGGAGGATGGACGAATGAACCCTATAGTGAGGTGCTCATCAAGGAACGTGCGGAGTGAGCCTAGCTCGGAGGTGGAAAGGGAGTACATGGTTCCCAAAGGAGGGGAAGCACCTTCTTCCAGATCAATCTTTAGATCGTGTTCATGATGTGGAGCAAGAGTGTCAGCTCAGCTTTTACTGAAGACGTCAGCAAACTCGTGATACTCCGGAGAGATCTATTTTTTCTGGAAGGTCGGAAGTGGAGGTGGAAGTGGAGCGGAGATAACTCTCCTTGAGTTGCAGGCTAAACTGCACAGAGCCTTCGAGGCGACACACCAGAGCAAAGGTGGGCGCGCTGATCAAAGCAATGTGTGGAGCCTGACGTTCGGAGAAACTCGGTGAATCGGAGGGTGGGTTTTCAGCCGGAGGCTGCAGAGGAGAGCTCGGAGTTGTCGGCATGGTCTGTTCAGGTGAGTGGAAAGAGATACTGCCCAAAACCCAATCAATCAACGGATTGTAGCGGGTGAGCCAGTTGTGTCCAAGGACAAGAGAACAGGAACCATCCAACAGAGTGACATAAAAAGACGTCGGAGTGATGTCACCGGAGTTAAAGTGGACGGAGAGATTTATCGCGCAAGTGATCGTGCTATTGCTAGTTCCATTGAAGAGGCAGAGCTTGAGCAAGGGAACGGGGTAGGTTGAAAGTCCATGTTTATTGACGAAAGAAGTATCTATAAGACAATCGGAAGAGCCAGAGTCTACTAAAGCAGAGAAAGGAGAAATTGGAAAAGAGACTAAGGAGACAGTAGGTACAAGGGAATTAGGATCGGAGAGAGCGGATGCGTTGAGACGAATCTCCTTTGGTGCACGGTTGGGTTCAACGTGACCTCCTGCCCGTGCGGAGACAGGGAGGTCACAGGCTAATTTTTTGCCTCCGAAGTGGAGACCTCCGGAGTAGCTTCTGGAGTGCTTGCTGTAGTGCGAGCCTTGATGAAACGGGAGGTTGACTTAGGGCATTCCTTAGCCATGTGACCTCCAAGTCCACAAAACATGCAGAGCTTGAAGTCGAAGCGGCATTTGCGCTCGACAGCAGTGAGCTTGCCGTCGTTGCCTAGCTTCGACAAGAGGTCTGGCTTTGGAGGCCCAGAGGAAGTGGAGGCGGCCTTCTCCTTAGACTCTTTCGAGTCCTTGGAGTCCTTGTGGCCACCGGAGTACAGAGCGGAGGATGGGGTGGAGGGTTTGTCGGAGGACAACTTTGCGGGGGAAGGCTTCGTCTGATGACTGACTTTGGACTTGCGCTCCCAGTAGCGCGCGTCAATGGATTGCGTCAGATGGCGGAGCTCAGAGAGAGTCGGAGGCTTCCCGATGCGGGAAACCTCGTCCTTAATACGATCAGGCAGACCGTTATAAAAGTGGTGCCAGAGGGCACCTTCTCCGTAGCCCTGGACTTGCAAAGCGATCCTATTAAACTCTACAACGTACTTGTCGATACGTTGTCAATTCGTCATCGACAGATGGTCGAGTTGGTGTTTGGTGTCTCCGACGGAGTCGTGGGGTCCGAAGTTTCCTTGGAGCTCGAGGACGAAGTCCCTGAAGCTGTCCATCCAGAGTGGACAGTACAGAGGATCTCCGATGTCCAGGAGGTCTGGCTCGAACCATTTGAGAGTGATGCTCTTAAGATATGATTGGGCAAAAATAACCTTTGTGCGCTCCAAACGGAATGCCGTAGGCCGGTCCTGGAAATTGAGCTCCAGCTGCACCAAGAAGACCCGGAGTTTGCGGGGGTCTGTCCTGTCAAACTGGTCCGGTTCTCGGACTTTGGCGCGCGGAGTGGGTTCGGAAGGTATATGACGGGAGGCACGAACAAGGCTTTGAATGGCATCCGCAAGCTGAGCAAGCGTATTGCACAGAACCTGCTCGTTGTTCACGTTAAATGGGTCAGGGAGTGGGTCATCTCCATGAAAGTCGGAATCCAAGCCAGAGGGATCATCAGGAGGATCACCTCCAGAGATGTCCGGCATCTCTGGAGGATCCGGGGGAGTGCGGGGGGAGTGCTCTTTGGCAATGTGTATGCTAGGTCGGGTTGTCCCTTCATCGTCAAGGAGTTCGACAATACGCACCTCCGAGAGGGGAGAACGCGGCAAGGGGTGCGACCCAGAGGTGGAGGTGGAGGCGGGGACCCGTCGAGCGGAAAAGCTATGAAAGACTTGGACCTGCTCTGGGTCCACTCTGGCGCTGCCAAAAGAGTGGAGTGGATGTGGGGAGGGATTTGTGCCCAAGGCACGAGTCTGTGAGTGTGTGGTACGAGTGCCCATGGAAATGGAACTTAGGACAAGTGGGAGTTCGAATATACTGTTAGAGTCGTGCAAACTCCTAAGTGCGAACTCTGGAACTCCGGAGTTGTTGCATGCGGTCGGGACGTTGGCTTCACCTTGTGTGGTGTGCCCTTGTCGTAAGTCCGGTCCCGGAACTTCAGAGGTGGGACTCGTATCAAAGTGTAAGTCCTAACACGAGCGTGTTAGAACCTAAGCGGAATTGGTCGGAGTGAGACGAGAGTGACAGGAGTTTAATCAAGTCGATATTTGAACTGATTAACTACAACAAGTAGTTAGGGTTTATATACGGAGTCCGGGGTATCGTAGAGTGAGCAGAAGCACAGTCCGCAGGTCAGGTCCGGAGTAAGTACTACGGAAGACTGTGTAACTGTGTAGCGTAACTAGATGTAGTCTAGCATAAGAATGAAATGGAGAAGTGTTAAAGGGGATAGAGTGCCAAATATACAAGTCCGATTACCCATGACTACGTCTCAGGCGAGAACGCTCTGGAGTTGGTGAGGAGTTGGTCCAGAGGTTCGGAGTTGGACTTGGTGAAAAGTGATGGATATGTCAGTTGACTACTTTGTCGGTGAAGGGTAGGATGTAGAGCGATATGAATAGTCATAAAATGTCAGGAGGTACAAAAGTAATTATGTTCTTGCTTCAATGGAGATCACCCTGCTGAATAGGAGAGTCTGTTAGTTGGGGGAAGTACCATTCAGATGCTTGATGTAGACTTTCTGCTCCATAAGGAAACTTTGGTCATTGATAAAACTGACCCTAGCCTTTCATAGCCATCCACTTCTCCAGTCTTGACCATACACAACATTGTGTGCCCTTCACTTTGGGTGGGAAAGGCTTTAATGATTTTTCAGGAATTGTCTCCCTCAATAACCCTGCCCTCTCCATTCAAGACATAAGACAAATGGCAAGGTGTCTCCGCAGAACTGGTCCAGATGGACCCTCGAAAGGACTAGGAGTCTCCATTTTGATGTAACGATTGATGTAGGTGTCACACCAACCAGGAGTGATTTGAAAGACTGCATGAAAGTGTTCCAGACTCTTCAGTACATTTGGATGTAGTAGAAAGCCGAAAGCTAAGGAGATTGATTGACTTCTGTTAGATACAGCAGAAACAAACCTACATGATCTTGGAGCATAGCTTTCTGTCTGGCTATCATCATTGTCAACCACCCAGGGGTTTGAGATGGTGGGTTCCAAACTTGCACTATCTTGTTTGCCAGGAGGATCAGGAGGGGGGGTCAACTGCCTATGTGAATTGGATTTCACTAAAAATGTGTTAGACTATAATAGTCTGCAGTGGCGTTAATTGTCTCCCCACAAGTGCAAAAAATACATACTATCTAAGACATACCTGACAACTACAGTATCTCTCTCATATGTGTCCAGTGAACAAACTCCTCGCTCAATAACACATGTATGTGGACCTAGACTGACGAGGATGCCCCACCAGCCTTTATGTAGGCCTGCAATGATCATGACATTTTTCCTGTGATAAGCCTTGCCTAAGTGTCCCAGTGAGTGGTTGCATTTCAGTAATATATCCATAGATTCCTTCAAGGGGCCCAAAACTACCATAGCAATGTCATCAATCTGCATGCTATTTATTGGTGGAATCACCAGTGGAGGGCACAACAATGCTAAATGGTGCATGGACAGCTTGTTCTGGTACGTAGGACTCCAACAAAAAAGGAGGGACTTGAAACTAGAGGGGACAATGAGGAATGAATGACATGATGACAAGACAGCTTACTTTGTTTCCATTAAGCTCTAACATTGTAACTTCCTCAGTAGTGACATCAATGTCAAAGACCATACCAGTGTGTCCAATAAGATGATGATAGGTATATGTTCATGATAGGTATATGTTCTGGGAGTCAATGAAAGAATCCTCAGTAAGTTGGACTACATCTCCAGGGACATATAGCAAAGTCAGATACAATAATAGGATCATTCTCCTTCCAGAACTGTTGATTATACATAGGTCTGATATGTTGTGGCCACAAAGGGAGGATTCACTATGGAGGTAACGTGAAGTGCAATTTGGTGAGGGGTCGGGGTCAGGAGTGGAGCTACCTGATTGAGTTTCAATATCAGGAATAAACCAGATATGTACATCTTCTTCTTGTACTCGTAATGGGGCAATCTACAATATGCAACCAGTTGTTTCCCCCTGAACAGCTTGGGAGAAAATAGTCGTCAAGCATGACAATCTTGACCAATATCGTTCCCAGGCCAACACTTTGGAAGTTGCAATGTTCGCGAAGCTATGAGAATACAAAGTTCTCCTGACTCCCCTTCAAAGGATAGGCCATGCACAATGTCGCCCTTGTACAGCCCACATTTTGATACTGTGTACCATCCAGGCAGAGGAGGTTCAGGGCGTCCAAATGCTAAAAAAGACAGATACGGTTCTCAAATGGGACTAGCAACCAGCCACACACACAAGAAATATGAGAGACAGGGATGGCAAGGAGGAAAGCGGTGGGGTGTACTACACACATAGTAGTACATCAGGGTAGGTTTTTGTACAGCATGGCAGTGAGTCTGACCTGATTCCATGCTTGGACAACAAAGTCTACTGAGGAGTCTGATGCAAAGGTTAGCATATATGTTGAGAGCATATTCACTGTATGGGAACTTACTGGAGATTATTAGTGAACACTGATTGGTGGATGGTCACATGGTAAAGGGGGTTGGACCACAAGTCCACTCCACATTAAATGCTGATTGGTACACAAGTGGTGGAAAAGTTGGTGGGCAATTCTACCAGGGGAACAATTAGATATCTATTGCTACAGTATCATGATGTGTTGTGACAATACATTTTAGATGGTTGCCGTGTCTCCCAATATATGTAATAACATCATGAACTGGATGTCCAAAGCTCTCTTTATCAGCTGGCTTGACTGATTTTTGTGTGAGTATGGGATCATGAGACATCTGGATGGGTGACAGGTGTGAATTTGGTGTGTTAGTCCACGGTGATGCATAGAGGAAAGACAGGAACAATGAGGGAGTGAAGATGGAAGATAGGTCATCAGTATATTTACAAGCACACAAACTACTGTGAACAACAGTAGTTGCTTCACAGAAAATCTGGGTGACGACTGTGACTCATCATTTGCTGCAAGGGACTGGCTCACATCCTTTGACCACTGTGTTTCAAGGAAGACTTGATTAGTTGAAGTATGACAAATGAGATCTATGACATACAGCTACTATAACTACCAAATCACAAGCTGAATATATAGGGTCAATGAGAAAATGCATGAAAGAGATATTAAAGGCCCACCATTCCTGTGGTCAAGCCTCTCACAAAATGCTCCAGTTTGGTAGTCAAATATCTGAGCAAATCTGTCATCACCTCCAACAATGAGGATGCCAGATTCTCAAGCAACTGCAAGCTGCCATGGAAATAACTTTGAGAATGATACAAAGTGGGGAGGGTATACTTATCAACACCATCTCATAGGTTGGAAACCAGGAGGTGCTGACCGTCCAGAAATGTATCACTGCTGCGAGAGCTAAGACACTAGTAATGCATGTTAGGGAAGGGACTTACATATGCCCATTTGCTTTCTTTTTCCACTTGAGATCCCAAGGATCAATAGATTAGCAGAAACTGATATTAGCAGATGACGGATGAGCAATTTGCTACAAGTCAACACAGGTACATGTAGCCACTCTCAAGGTATGAAACAATGATACTAGAGCCAGCATCTAAGAAATGGACCAACCGTGTGACATACAGTTGCTTCTCAGTGGTACTAGGAATGGGTGCAAAAGAGTCTACCTGGCCATTACTAGCGCTAGCCAGTTGGTAGTTTTGTGGATCCCAGGCTAACGATTTTATGGCCTCTGCATGCACAAGATTGACCGATGAAAAACAGAAAAGACGGGTTTCATTCATACATTGATAAAGATAATGTTTCTGTCAGACACCCCAAAAACAATGAGGTACCCTCATCCCAATCCACCAGTTTAACCCAGGCAGCAGAACTAATAAACCCAGCCAATGGAACACATATATCCTACAACATTTCACCAAAGGTAAGGCTCCACACAACCACAGGGCCGTTGTTCCCTGTGATATGCAAACTGGCCAATGCTAAGGGAAAGAAACAATACTTACCTCTACTAAGCAGTAAAGAACCACAAGGACTAATCACAAGCATGTTGATTGCCTTTGTGTGATCAGTGAAAGTGAACTTGTGAGTTATCTACAAAGATATCAACGAGAGATCAAAATGAGAAACTAATCTTACAATAGTGGGCAGAGGCATGGTAATTTGGGTCTGGGTGTGGTGGTGTGGTCTGAACATGGCCAGTGACTGAGTACAGTTATAAGAGAAATGACATACACAGTGGAACACCCAGTGGGGTGGTATGACAATTGAGAATGTAAGAGTGTCAGGCAGCAGGGCAGCATCATAGCAACTGAAGACTATTGGTGATATATTGTGAGGAGATATGTTAAACAATTACGAACACAAGGGCCTACCACATAGATGGATGGACCGGACAATTATTAACTCTTTTGCTGCATTTCTACTAATTGATACATAATTAGAATGGCCTAGAGTGGCACCCTAAGCCACTGCATGAACTAGAGCACTCAGATGGTAGTGGAAAGTAGAAGAGTTGTACATGTGAAAATTGTTAGGTTTCATGATTTCGCACTCTATTTGACTTGATTTTACTCTCATGATGTTCTCCATATTCAAGTTTCCTTCCTACCACATTTCTAGATCTTTCTAGCCAGCTGTATTCTGCACTTGTGTGGCACCTATTTCACTTTCTGCTGATGTGGCTGATGTGGCTTGCCAGTTGTTTGCTAGTATTTACTTGAAGTGCACATATCTCCCTGCAAGTCCACTCTGAGACTCTTTGATTACTCACAGTGGACTGCAGGTACTGTATCTTCGTTCTACACCTTCAATATCATTCTTGGTTACTCACAGTGGACTGCAGAGTCGTCCTGAGTTGGTCCTTGGCAAGCTTGCCTAGTTGCCCTTAGTCCCTTAACACCGACATCCGCCCACAGTCGTTTGGCAATTCCACATTGCTTCCATGGATATATACTCAAGTCGAAAAGGCATATTTAACAAAATCCGGTAGTTTGGATACAGGCTTTGGCACCGATTTCACAACACTCAAGTCCTTTGGTTTGCGAACCCAGCTGTACAAAACTTTCTTGCCATTTTGCTCTCACCAGATGAAAACTCAACTTATGCTCTTGGTGTCTGACAGGCTAGAAAGGATCACTTTGGTCACGTCTTGTCATCAGGTCCAGTTATTGAACTAGATTGCACTTTATCAGATTCAAGGATCATTAACCGTTTTGACCTGTGGAGCTCATGTAGAGGAGCCACCCCTTGTTCAACATGTACTTTCCAGTGTTCATTGAGGGATTGGGTTGCATGTGCATCCTCCAACAGAAATGGTGGCAGGCAGCCATGTACTCCGCTTCTGTAGTGGACAGAGCAACCAACCTTGACAACATATGAGCCCCAATGCCAACTGGACTCGCTGGAGGTGGAGGAAGATCTTCAGGAGGAGGCGTCCCAGGAGGAGTCTCAGGTGCAGGGGCATGCTGATCAGCCAACTCCCCCACAGGACCATGGAGATGAGGCTCCTCAGCAGGAAGAGCTGGAGGAATATAAGAAGACGATGCAGGAGGAGTGGAGACAAGAGCAATGGGGAGAGAGCTATGCTCATCGAAATCTGCATGCTCAGAAATGATAGTATGCTTAGTCTCGAGATGATAGAACTTCCAGGCCTTGTACCCATCAGGAAAACCAAAAGCAGGTCGCTTGTCATTCTGGACATGCACATAGGCAGGACAGCCCCAGACACTAAGATGGGAGACATCTGGCTTGCGCCCATGCCAGAGTTCATAGGGAGTCGCACCATCAACAGCATCAGTTGGACATCTGTTCCAGACATGGACAAGGGCAGCCAAGGCCTCCCCCCAGAATGTGAGAGGGAGGCGAGATTCAGGATGCATGGCAGTGATACAGTCACTCAGCAATCTGTTGGCTCGTTCAGCAACCCTATTCTGTTGAGGATGAGCTCGAACAGTATGCTGTCGAAGGATACCACACTCAGTAGTGAACACAGCAAAAGCAGTAAAGGACTGAGAGGAAATTGTCCCCCTATTTTTGGATGTTACACCACAGACACAACACCAGCAGAATAGATGACAGTGTTGTTGGCAAGGGTGATAGGGATGCGATGAGGGGTATAATTGCACAACCAATGACGATGAGGGGTCATATGAGAAGTGGCACCCGAGTCTGCATTCCAAACAAGATCAGCATTCTGAAGTGGGATAGAAGGGTCACTGGAACTATCACTTGTATTGCTGGCATCTTCCACAACATCCTGGACAACATTGGCAGCAGCAGCAGTGGCTGTTGGGGTACCAGAGGAACTGGCAGGAGCGACAGGGGTAATGGACGACAACGTAGGCTGAGCCTGGGCCTGATTTGCACCATTGGGTCTCTTGCCCTTGCCCTTCGACGACTTGTAGGCACTCTTGGCACGTTGCAGAGCGAAGCACTTGCAGACACAATGGCCAGGCTTCTCACAGAAGGTGCATGGCAAAGATGGGTCGCATGTGCAAGAGCCAGCATTCAATGGTAGAGTTCAAATGGTGTGGCACATTTGATTTATTCTTAGCTATTACAGCTTTAGAATCACATGCCTGGAGTGCCACCACTGTAAGGCTCCTCCAGTGGGCTATCCTTCACCTGCGCCATACCCCTATGCCCCACCACCTATATTTGTTCTGCCACTAAGGGATCCAGCAAACTATCAAGGTGCTAGCAGTGGTTTTCCCAACTATCAGCTCAAAGGCAGTCATGGATCATCGTCGTTCCCACCATACCAGGAGTCTCTGCACGGTTCTGAGCGATCACAAAGTCCTCTGCTCTCTGGGCATCATGCACAATCTCCAAGCCCCATGCGAAATGTCTGTTAGGTTTCGTGATTTCGCACTCTATTCTACTTGATTTTATTCTCATGATGTTCTCCATATTCAAGTTTCCTTCCTCCCACTTTTCTAGATCTTTCTAGCCTCATTCTGCGCTTGTGTGGCGC
>JBBPRO010001040.1:0-10631 GCA_038093055.1 Boletus mariae
GTACTCGACGACTGTCTCCTAACCAGGGCTGGTTTCTAGAGTTGCTTCATTAGAACTTGACTATGGTATTCCCCGAAGACGATGATGTCTATCTCGGAAGACATTCCAGCTTAAGTCACTGGAGATGAACAACGAACGACCTTTCTAAGGTGTTGGGATTGTTTTACGACGGTAATCAAGAAACGACTAGTAAGTTGTTGAGATTACATTTACGACATTAACGATCTGGGCGACAAATGAACAAACCCTCTCGACAACGGAACATGTGTATGATCAATGAAACACGTGCAACAATGAACAGACCTCAAGACGGAAGAAACGCTACAAGCAGCGCATACCATTAGACACAAGTTATCAACAAGGATCAAAGTCTATGGCAAAGACTTGAGCTCGCACTCACCTTGATTGAAATGTTAAGCATTGGCAACGAACGAATGTCAATGGCAATGACGATGAAAGTTCACCACCTGACAGCACTGACAAACGCTTACGAGACTGAAAGAAGTCTATTCAAACATGAATCAGCAAGAAGAGTAGCATCAAAAACTCTGAGCAGGTTCACGACGAACTTACGATAGGACGACTCCAACTAGGAGCGACGCATTATTATCACGACTACGGCAATGGAAATGCATGAGCGGTTTCTCTGCATTATCTAAGCCATTCACGACAACTTGAAAGAAAGTCTTATGACGATGTCAAAGCAGACTTCCATATGAGAAGAAAGCGAAGTCCAAGCAAAGCTACCTGACAGGAGCAAGCTAAAGAGATCAATGGCAATGATCATCCTAAACGACGAAACACAGACTATCCATCGAAGGAAGATAGCGACAACTTATTTATTGACTTAGGAATTGCGTAAGCAATATCCTGACAGCAACGTAGACTTCAACGAGAAGCAAGCTAAAAAGCCAAAGAAGAGAACTACTGCAGCTTGAACGCTGACAGTTGTACCCAGTTCTCGGCGAAGACTAAAAGCAAGTGACTCAGACGACTCTGCGTTGTACTGAACCATTATATCAAGGCGCAAGTCAAAGTGCAAGAAGATACCCTAGGTTGAAAGAAACCTTCCCCATCCATTACGATCTCGCAAAAGACAAATCACATCGACATTCATTATCCACTTCCGTGCAGACTTAAGCACCTATCCCATCAGAGAATGAACCCGATTACGAAGAGTATCATTTGAATGATATCTCGCCTGCGCATGACATAGCGCATCCTTTTAGATTTCATGACACGACTTAGAATTTGCTTAAAAGAAAGCTACACCCTTACGATCAAACGTGCATGCCTGCACACCACGCCCAAGGAAGGAATTCCAGCCATGAGCGGATCAAAATTCCTAACCGAAGCACAAGCGGAGTGATAGTCACCGGACTTCACGAAGAAGCTTTCTTTTTCAGATCATGACATTTATACCCAATGAGGCTATGAATAACCTTATCAAACCAAAACGATCGGACACCTAGTAAGCACTTGAAAGAAAGAAGCGAACTAAGGATCCCTTTTGATCGAACCAGGACACGACACAAACCGATGGTGGAAGGAGCTGCTAAGGCATCCACTAAAGGGGAGTTAGTACTCCTACTTCACCTTCACCCGACCGAAGCTTAGGCCGAAGTCAAACCCTCTATACCCGGGTTGCAAGACACCCACCTTATACCCAGTTACGGCAGATTGAAAGAAATCCACACGACCCTTTTCATGGAACTAGTTTGAGCGACATTCCATGGATCTCACGCTTGAAAGAAAGCAACGACCATTCTGAGTCTAACAACAAGAAGGACACCTTTACGACAGCTGAGTTTCAAGAATGAAACAAGAAGCATCAAGACGACGAGGAGCGACCTAAGTGGCTACGCCGAATACCTCGAATGAAAGGAAGTGCATGAGCAGTTTCTCTGCACTTACCGGAAGACCAGACGAATGGGAGCGACCCTTTAAAAAGGGGCTACGCCGAATACCCATAAATACAAGAAGGAGCGCCACCAAACGCATAACCCTTATATCGAAGCTAAGGGACTCATTTGATTGAGATCTCATGAAAGCTAAGATCTAGAGTTGAGGAATCGCATGAGCGATATTCCAAGAAACTACGAGCTGAGGAAACTGATGAAAGTATTCCAAGAAGCCATCTAAAGAGAGCCTAGACGACGTCAGACGAAAAGCAAGAAAGCGAGGACGACAGTATCGCCTCAATAAGCTTGAGCCGCTGAACGACGAGAAGGACCCTTGGCCGTGAGCACTGGCCACGGAACGAAGGCAACACATGAAAGCACCTCAAGAGTAAGCTGATAGCTACTGAAGGTTGCAATATCGTCTCAGACCAATGGATGGTACTGAAGAAGTCAAGACACGAAGCCAACAGAGACTTGAGTCTACCATCAGCAAGATATGAAGATGGAATTGGTTGAGCGAACTTCGCCAAATTATCCAATACAAGAAGCGACAATGAGTATGAATACTCGAAATTCAAACGATGGAGAATCCGATACTGGATATCTCAACAAGAAGAGTATTGTAAGAGTGATCTAAAGGACACTAACAGTTACTATCGCTTCAGACAACATGGATTGTACTGAATGGATCGAGCGTCATCTAAACGCAACGACAACAAAAAGAAGACGGAACCTCAGGTTGATCTACAAGACAACGAAGGTTACTTCATGGCCCCGGACAAACGTGATTGTACTGGTGAGCATACTACATTGACAAGACAGGAAATCTCGAAGACGGAGAAAAGTCTATCGAAGAAGATTTACTTGAAGAAGTCAAGAAACATGGAGAGTCGTCTAAACGCTATAAGCCACGGAAATCAGCAAGAGTGATATTCCAAGCCAAGACCCATGAAAAGACCGAAAGGTCTATAAACTATCACAGACTGGAAGCCACTTGAGTGGCATTCCATACTAGACGATGAGGCTGACACGCCTACAATATGCTTTAAAGGAAGCACTATGGCAAAAGGTGATGAAGCCTAAAGCAACAACGAAGCTTGTGATTAGATCTCAACTGAGACATCAAAGCTAAGTACTTCAACAGCAATTAAAGCTATGAAGTTACCATGACGACATCCCTTGACCGAACGAACGGAAGAAAGGAACACGCGAGCCATTGACAGCGAAAAGCACGACTTGAGTCGATGCTAGTACGCATAACAAGTCAAAAGGCAGAAGACGGTCGAAGACATTGAGTCTATCGTCAATACGCTCATCTAAAGCGACTGTGCAAGAAGCATTAAGAAGATGACGGATTCACTCGAGTGAAATCCCCCTACGAAAAAGACCGAAAGGTCTATAAACTACTGACAGAATCGTATGAACGACATCCAAGATGATGGTGACCGAACGACATCGGATCACAAAGACTACGACGAAGGAATTGCAGGACGCAATATCCATACCCCTAGACAGGAACGCATGAGCAGTTTCTCTGCGTTTAAACCAACGACATTGTGAGGTGGAAAGTCCACACAATCGAATGGAAATCGGGGACGATTCAAATTCGTCACAACTACGACGCTACAAGCAAGAAGCTTAAAAGCGGACTATGGGCAATCGAGGCGGAGCCTCTACTAGCCAACAAGACGAAGCTTGTGAAGGAGCACGAATGCTCTGATGAACATAAGAGAGAACCCTTACTAGGATCTCTATGAGTCCGGAAAGACTCTAAACTACTGAAGAAGAGACTATCGCAAAAACGAAGTCTATCCCCACGCTACGCGACGATACCAACTCCAGAAGAGTGATCAACGGGCTCGGACGAGCCGTACGACAAAGCAATGGCTACAAGTGTGTCCCGATGGGAACAACTTGAAGAAGCATACGCAAAACTTGAAAAGGTCACTAAACACCTGGAAGCGAAAGTTGCAATCCTTGAAGCGCAGATAGCGCAAATCCACGAAGCCATGGCTAGAGTCAATGAGCGAACACATACGACAGTGGAAGAATCGGAACGACCACCACGTGACACTCACATGAAGGCTAGAGCCCATGAAGACATTGCAGATCGAGACGACTGCATATCCAAGGAATCATCCACACCGGAGGTTCAACCCAAGATCAAAGAAGCCGATGAATGGCATCTGCTATTCCCGAAGCAGAAAAATCCGAGCTATCCAATCTCTAGAAGAAGCTACGGAATGACTATGACATCATCGCAACGGATACGAGCAGAAGCCAGAGAGCTTCAACAAGCCGATCGACAAAAGGAATGGGCTAAAAGAGAGCTCTATATCCTTAACCAAGGAAGTCTATCCATTGAGAACTACGCCAACCAATGGATGTCGCTGTATTCCAAAACAGGACTAGGACAAGAAGCAAGAATCTGGAATCTCGAAAACGGAATTCAAGAAGAAATTCGGATCAGATTGTTCAACGGTAATCGCGCTGGTACCGTTATCGAAACACTAGACCAAATCCAGAAAATCGGAAAGGACATTGAATCCTACGAAACGATCACTAGGCGTGACGACAAGAAGCAATGCTTGAAGGGACGCAAGCAATGCTACAACTGTGGATCAATGGACCACCTTTCAAGATATTGCTGTGAGAATGTCGATCCCTTGATGGGAATCAAATGGAGAAGATTCTGATGAACACTCCTGACATGAACTGTCCAAAGACAGATAAGGAACACGGTTGAGGATAACTAATCCAAGAAACCTAAGGAGCAGAAGAAGCTCAATGGTCCGCAATGACCTTAAACTAATGACCCGTTAAGTTCTGGTCCGAAACGACCTTAAACTACCATGGAACCATATGAAGGTTCAATGACGACTACGATTGGTCCGCAATGACCTTAAACTAATGACCCTTTAGATTTAGGTCCGCAACGACCTTAAACTATCGCACGACATTCCGATCCGAGATGATCTAAAACTATCTAGTGTTTAAGTCCGAAATGACTATAAACTAACGGATCATATGAAGATCACAAGGAGTTGAGTACTGACGTACAAGAACCTCACACGACAGAAGTTCAGGTCCGAAATGACCTTAAACTACCTCGAGTTGAAAGAAACTCACTCCTCCACGATGCTTACCAGTGCATGAGCAGTTCTGCCTGCGACTATGAAGCAATCAAGTCAAGTAAAGTCCGAGATGACTATAAACTACCGAAGTCAATGTTTAAGTCCGGAATGACTTTAAACTACTCGAGTTGAAAGAAACTTACGACCGAGTTGAGAAGTAACTGACTGTCTCCTAACTCGGGCTGGTCATTGAAGTTACGACAAGAAACTCACTGTTCAGAGTTGAAAGAAACTCACCTCACGATAAATGCAAGACCCTAGATGGGATCAAGCAAGATAAAAGTCGAGTTGCGGATTCTAATCCAAGAAACTCAAAACAAACGAAGAAGGCATACGAACGAAGGACCCTTATCAGGCCAGGCTAGTAGTCACTGCCAACGACGAAGAAAAACGCACATCCTTTGAAGGACAATGCTGACGATTATGACACCATGGAACTGAGGAGTTCACTCCAAGAAGTTCATATCACGAAAAGGCATTCGTTTGAACGAACTGCTATGACGATGAGTTGCGAATGAATTCAAGAAACTCACACCTTAAGATGAAACAGAAACATTCTTCTGTTACGATGAGTCGCGGATAATATCCAGAGAACTCACATTTGACAATGAAACAAAGGGACGCCCTCTACGTGAGAGGCCTGCTGAAAGAAGCTACAAAGAACGAATAGAGTCGATTCAAGTGAATGACATCCACTATGCAAATCATCAAGAATGATGGACGATGAAGACAGATCGCCTGGAAGTCGATCCTTAGAAGGGGGGTAGTGTTACAAACGGTACTCTCATCGCCCCTATCTATCATCTTATCTTTTCCCTTTCACTTTATCTAGTGATAGATGATGACAACGTTGTCACATCTAATCTATTTCCTTTCCATCACGGATGACTCTAGTCACAAGGACTACTCAAGTCACAGTCAAGACTCGTGCATGACCTGGAGGCATGACACTATGACGTCACAAGGACTCTATGATGAGTCACATCCATTAGACTCTCGATGACTAGCAACAGCATCGTATCTCGAGTCACATCCATCCACGACGACGCACGTGCATAGCCTAGAAGGCATGACACATCCTAAGAGTCACATCGACTACGACACGAGTCATGATGCAAGACACAGCACATGACATCGCTACGAGCATCCACCGACACAGCTTTCTATTCCATTTCATTCCATAGCTGTGCCAGGTACAAGGGACACATGACGTCCAACCCATTGAACCCTATGACACGAAGACCGCGGATACCGATGTACGGATCCTAGTCACAAGGCCACGCCGCATACACGATGTAGGCACAAGGCACATCTCAGTCATATCCCGAATCCCCGGATAATGACATATCACAACGACGACCAATGGCAAGACGCCTCACTGCATACACGCTGCAGGATGCTATGTCAACACAGTCATATCTGACTCGACATCCATAGCCACAAGGCCTCATGGCAAGCCTCATTGCATAACGATGCAAGGAACCTGTGCTGCCACACCACAAGGCAACCTCATGGCACATAGCCATTCGGCTACGATCATCGGATACTGCAGATACCTGTGCTAAGAAGTCATAGTGACTCGTACTGACTCGTCAGGGTTTAGGGTTACTATTTACGATACGATATCTCATAGATCTAGTGTAAACACATGTACATACTCTGGTAGTATATAAGGCCCAAGAGCCGCACCAGAGAACTCCAGTCAAGTTCTCTTGGTCTTTACCCTCATATCCTCTTTGACCCTCCGGTTAGCATCCTAACCCGGCGTTATCTCCCAAAAGTTGTATCAGTTGGTTGGGTTTCCTCTAGGAGACGATTCACCACACTCTCTCACCCTTCTGTTGTACTCGACGACTGTCTCCTAATCAGGGCTGGTTTCTAGAGTTGCTTCATTAGAACTTGACTATGGTATTCCCCGAAGACGATGATGTCTATCTCGGAAGACATTCCAGCTTAAGTCACTGGAGATGAACAACGGACGACTTCTACGAAGCGTCGGGATTGTTTTACGACGGTAATCAAGAAACGACTAGTAAGTTGTTGAGATTACATTTACGACATTAACGACCTGTGCGACAAATGCACAAACCCTCAAGACGGAAGAAACGCTACAAGAAGTGCATACCGTCGGACACAAGTTATCAACAAGGACCAAAGTCTATGGCAAAGACTTGAGCTCGCACTCACCTTGATTGAAATGTTAAGCATTGGCAACGGACGAACGTCAATGGCAATGACGATGAAAGTTCACCGCCTGACAGCGCTGACAAACGCTTACGAGACTGAAAGAAGTCTACCTAATATGAATCAGCAAGAAGAGTAGCATCAAAAACTCTGAGCAGGTTCACGACGAATTTACGATAGGACGACTCCATCTAGGAGCGGCGCATTATCATCACGACTACGGCAATGGAAATGCATGAGCGGTTTTCTCTGCATTATCTAAGCCACTCACGACGACTTGAAAGAAAGTCATTAACGACGTCAAAGCAGACTATCCATCGAAGGAAGATAGCGACAATCTATTCATCGACATAGGAGTTAGACTGACAATCATCCTACAAGAACGATCAAAGTAAGTGAGCATACTATCCCCTACCACCCTTTCGGCACCTACCACCCTTTCGGCGGTCACACTTTGTCATGGAGGGTCACGGAAGGTCACAGCGTCGAAATCCAACTCCGCCTGAATGAGCTACAGCGCGTGGTTACTAACACTAAACTGCGCAATTACAGAGTATTCTACTGAACTACAAGATATACTACTACCATAGTAATTAGTGTGTGGATATAGCGAAGGTATATATGTCACGAAAACTGAGTCTTACTTGTTATGAGACATGAATGAGTGTTGTTGATCATCGTACATATGTAGCGTCGGGTGAAGGGAACGTGTCGGACTCGTAAATCGGTACGTGGCTGCGCGATGCAAAGGGTAAATTCAATGTGCGGCGGCTCGATGAGAAGTGGATGCCAGCACTACTGGCTCTCCTGATGAGGGAGTGGACACGACGGCAGTGCGTTTTCGTGAAGAACTGAAGAGCCCGGTAAACCGGGGCTCATTTGCGTGTGTGGGATTCTTTGCGAGATGATCCTTGATCAATTGTGTGAGTTCGGCTGCAGTGCCTTCCATTGGCAACGAGAGAGCGCCGGCGAGAGCGACAAGATCATCCTTTCGTTTGTAGGACGTGAGTGGGCAGTCGAAAACGCGGGTCTTGATCTCCTCGCCGATGCGAAGTGTGCGCGCGGTGTCATCAGCCTTTTTCTTCGCTGCTCTCTCGAGCTCGGCTTTCTCCTTTGCTTCCAGCTCTGCCTCTTCTGCGTCAAATGCCGCGCGCAGTTCAGGGAGTGTCACGAAACGAGCCTGAACTTTCTTAGATTTTCGCCGCTTGCTCTGGGCTTTGTTTGCAAGCTGTTCAGTGAGTGTCGTAATTTGATGGCGGCTGATCGTGCAATGTGCATTTGCAGCGTCGAGCTGTGCGGTCCGTTCATGAAGGATATCCTGGCATTGGGACCGAAACGACCGCATAAAGCGCCAAATCTCCACACGTTCACAGCCCATTGCATCGTTGTATGGAGGAAGTGGGGGAATCGATGGTTGACCTAGCGTGGTTGATGTAGCTCGGGTGATTCGATTGGCAGCCAATGACGGAGTAAGCAGGGAACAGTTGTCATCTTGGTCGTTGCCATCCTCTAATGCCTGTTCTGACATGGCATCTTCATCTTCATTTCCCCAGTCTGAATCCGAGGTGATACTATCAAGTTCGAGCTCGCTAGGTACGTAGCTTGGTGATGAGGGAATTTCTGCAGGAAAAGAAGGCGGGAAAGTTGCCGACGAAGATGATGCTTGACTGGGCGCGAAGTCCCGTTCATGGAAGATGGTTGGATTCAAGGGGTAAATCCCAGTTTTAGTGAATGCTTTCTGAACCAACGAAGGAGTGATTGCGTGACGGGTGGCAAGATATTCCGGAATAAAATTAAAGCGGTCAATCTGAATTCCCTGTGCAAGGCGTTCATCACAATGTTTTGACCATTGTCGCTGAACGGATGAAAAGACACCGACGTCAAGGGGCTGAAGCTTGTGTGTCGTCTTTGACGGGAGTGCAATGATAATAATATTATGGTCATATGCGGCCCGCTTGAGTTTCCTCGTTTCATGCGAGTCATGCCCGTCAAGGGTAAGGACGATTGGTTTTTCAGAGTCTATGCGATGCTTCTCGGCTTCGGGAACAAACACAGTTGTGAACCAGTGTTCGAAGATATCGCGATCTGACCATCCTGTGGGTGACACTGCGAGGCTGGGAACATAGTAGCATTGAGAAAATATCCCACCCCAAACGGAAGCTTACTTACCCACCCATTCCATTGAATGAAGAGTCCCGTACATCAGGAAGTGGCCCATCTTTCAGCACGAAGTACGGAGGCATGATGTCACCTGCAGCATTGGCGCATTCAAGAATGGTGACGAGCTCTAGGTTATCACTATGTTGGCGGTAACATTCCTTGTCTTCTGCCGCATAGATATACTTCATTCCTAAACCATTCCGCCCACCACCCATCTGGTTACCCTTCTCATCCTCATTCCAGTTGTGCTCGGGAGGAATCCCATTATGTTGTGTCTCAATCTGCGCTCGAAGTCGAAAGTAACCATCAACATTTGTCCGGTTGAAGTTTTGAGCTCTCTTGGGATCGAGATGGCGTGGTTTTGATGCCTTCAATGCATTACCATGCCGCTGGAGGTATCTCCGGTGCCAGTTCTTCCCTGGAAGCTTGCCAGTGATTTCGAATGCATGGGCACGTAGATCACGGGGATGAAGGGGATTGGCCATGCTTGACTGTTGAACGAGCCACTCGTTGACAACATTTTCCTGAGCCTCACTGAGAAGCCGCGAGTCCTGGTAGCCTTGGTCACGAGCCTTGTGTATACCATTTACACGGTCACTAAGGGTCTGGCGGGCGACCTATCTTGTGATGTTAGATCCGATTCAGTCCTGCTAATTTCCGTACTTTGTGAGCCTTTGCAGCTGTGTTGATGGTCTTGTAGGTCCCATTGTGAAGTGCTTTGACAGCGAGCTCCATCCGGGTCTCATACTCGGGATCCTGGGTAGAAGCTCGCTGCCCTCGGCGGCGGCCCGCCATCACCGGTGACTGCGCCCTTGACGCAAGTGACTGAAGAGCCTCTAGCTGTCTTTGAAACTCCGCTCGGCATACGTTCGGCGAGTGACAGTCAGCGTGACAGAGGTTGACTTCAAGATCTCAACAACTACTGTATCGTTTGGCTTCGTTGAACTTGGAGACTACAAGTAGAGTACAAAGAAAGATATGTGTCAAGTAAAATTGCGAAAAAGTAGTGTATTTTGTGGAGTGCCGAAAGGGTGGTAGGTGCCGAAAGGGTGGTAGGGGATAGTAGTTGCCATCAAAAAGCACGAGTCTGGCAGACTCTGCGTAGTGGTCACAGCCCACTTCGGACAAACACCGAACCCACGTTTGCATATACGGTCGTTCGCCGTCATAAATATGAATAAAGTTGCTTCTCCCGATAGTGCACTACGGGGCGTATTAGCAGAGCGCTAGAGGCTGCTACGTAAAAGGGATC
>JBBPRO010001041.1:0-10630 GCA_038093055.1 Boletus mariae
CGTGGCCTGTTCGTGTGGTGTCCTTCGTAGCAATCGAGATCTCGTTGATATATTGTCCCCTAGCTCTGTACAGAACAACTCGTTTCAATGTCTGATACCCCTCGCTTTCCATCCTCGGGGGATGCCATTTCTCTTGCGGTCCCACTGTCAGATTTCAAGGTATACAAGGCACCCACCTCTTCGAGTGGTTTTCCATGTGCGTCTATGGGCCTTGGATTGTATCCCTCTCCACTCATTCTATAGGTCTGAAGTAGGAGAATTGTCCGACTCGTACTTCACTCCAACCATGGCTGATCTCGCGGCTGCGCAAGCCACTCTAACCGCTCGTACACAGGCAATGGTCAATGCCCCGTTACAACTACGGGCGACAAGGGAAGCGGCTGAGAAAGCGAAAAAAGATAGATGGCCCAACGTCCGTTCTTGCTCTTCATCTCATCGATGAAGCTGAGGTCCCACGATGCAGACCACAATTCGTGTCAGGTTTAGCGACCGTACTCAGTTGGAGAAAACCTTCCCGTCGACAGACAAAATCCGTTCTGTGTACGCTTTCGTCCGTTCCTCGCTCCGTGACGACGTAAAACCGATCAAGTTTATACTATGTTGGTGAACTCGCCCACGCTGTGATGCTTGCTAATGCTGTCTTGTAGATCAATCCCCACCCAAACGCGACCTCAAAGTTTCAGATCCAACAGTCAGGGATTTGACTCTGGTTGAGCTTCAGCTGGCACCGTCCTCTGTGCTCTTGCTTCGCTTCGAGGACGAGGCTCTTAACAGTTTGTCTCCTGCACTAGGTTAGGTTATAATCCATTGACCGATTGAAACTAGAGAGTGATGCACCGGCGCCATTGTTATTGACTATTGCTGCGCAAGCAACCGACTTACCAACGCCACCCAGGTTTGAGGAACCAGCAACAGCCCAAAAGTCAACATCGTCAAGCCCAAGCACTGGGACGGAGCAGAAGAAGATACCCAAGTGGTTTAAAGCTGCTATCAGTGAGTGTATGCGGTTTCGTGGGCGTGTTATAGTCGTTCAACAGCGATTCCAGGAAAGTAACATGTATTCCAATTCCTTTGATTCTAGACACACTGTATTTTGCGAGTACGGATGCCATTCCATGCTTCATGTCGTGCCCTCAGCAAGTTGTATTATTCCTTTCAGTACACTGGAAATTGTGGATCCACATATTTTGCCCATGCACGTAGCCCTCCAATAACATCTGTTACATCGAATGATGGATCAAGTTCGCGAAGTGCTTCTGCTGCAATCTGTGAATCGTTCCCCAGTCGACACAACACTACAATCTCTGATGTGACATTGGGTTGTAGGTAGGAAGACGGATTTGCTAGCAATTGTGATAGCGGAACGCCTATATGAAGTTTGTGAATGATGCAGGAAGAATAACGAAAGGTTTTACTTAGTGAACCGGGTAGATGACATATGCCAAACTCGGTCTTGGGACGAACATCAAGCAACATGTATTGTTCCTGTGATTTCAATCTTTCTTGTAGTTCCTGAATGTAGTTGAGACCATTCTCCACAGCGTAGCGTCAAACAGCTCACTTGGACAGAAATGCGGTCCCCAGACTTTCCCGGCATTAAACCCCTCCCCTGCCAATCCGGCCGGGGTCCCCCACAGAAGGCGACATAGTCAGTCTCGTGAATGGCACCCAATCTTTGTCCGTCCGCCCCACAGGCAGGACACGTCGGTTTCTTTGCCCTAAGCTTGATGGTCCGGAACGGTGGCATTGACAAGGCGGAGAATAGCATGAGGGAGGCATTACCATCTGCGCTGATGACTTGTTGGAAACGAGTATCAAAGGCATTGTACACACCATGCAGACCAACCAGGATCTTGATGGTCTCCAATGCTTGCATGACACCGATGACACCGGTGACAGCACCCAGGACACCCAGCTCTTCGCAGCTCCCAGACATCTCGGGGGCAGGCGGTTTGGGGAATATGCAGCGATAACAGGGTCCCGACTCGCCGAGGTTGTAAATACAAAGCTGTCCTTCGTACTTTTGGGCGGCACCGCTGACAAGAGGTTTTCCGAGTCGAACGGCGGTGTCAGACAAGAGATACCTGGTCGGCGCATTGTCTGTACAATCGAGAATTATATCATATGGCTGCAGCAATGTCATCGCGTTAGACGAATTTATTGCCTCGTTGATGGGCTCCACCTGGATCGTTGAGTTGATTCTAGGGGGTATCGCGTCTTGAATGAAAGTGAGGAACAAGCAGTCACTCACTTTTTGATCGCTGCTGTCGCCGAAAGTACTTTGGGTATGCCAATCGTCTCCTCATTGTGGAGAACCTGTCTTTGTATGTTGGAAAGCTCGACAGTATCATGATCAATGATGGCTATTCGTCCTGATTTTGGCTGAGACATAATACGGTAGTGCGATGGGGAGGAAATACTTGCCAACACCAGCGGCAGCGAGGTATTGGAGTGCAGGACATCCCAGACCCCCTGCGCCGACCACTGCTACCGATGCGCGTTGCAGCTTGATTTGACCTAGGACGGCCTGAGTACATTGACGGTGGAAGAAAGCAAGTAAAAAACCTTGCAGGCCAAAGTTGTCTAGTATCATTTGTCGGCCATAGCGAGGGTAATCGTCGATGTGCGTCAATCTCGGCCAGCTCGTGTCGTCCATTACACACCGGCCAAGTCCGATCCCGGTCAGACTCAGAACGACAATGAGATGATCCCGGGAGTCGGAATACGACTACGCTTCAAATTCAACCAACATGGCCCAGGCCACACCCGAGCCCACTGGCGCCGCACGCAACGACGTACAAAATGGCACCAATCCTGCGCCGTCTGCAGCAGCCAATATGCCCAAGGACGGTCTGCCGATCATGCACCAAAGTTCGCCTCTAGAATGATCACTGTTCAGATACTGAAATCGAATCCTAGCTCGAGTGCCACCCATCCTTCCATGGCCAGACATTGGTCGCATCGCCAAATGGTCTGTTTCCTCCTATAAATTCGGCTTTGGCGCAGAGTGCTTAAGAGACGGCGATCCGGACACCTTTTGGCAGTCAGTAATGCCGATCTCGTCCACTACATGATCATCTGAAATTTGAGCTAGTTCCGATGGCCCCCAGCCTCACTTTATAACCATAGAATTTCCCCGCAAAGTCCCAATTCAGGTCGACCCGATTCGTTCCTTTCCTTTCCGAATTCCTGATGTACAGATGCTCAGAAAATTAGCATATATCTCAGTTGGCCGCAAGACGACTCTTACACGCCTTCAACCTTGGCAATTCGTGCCGGAACTGGGCCAAGTGACCTCCAAGATGTCCGAGTTGCTACACTCGAGAAACCGGATGGCTGGATCACCTTTGATGTATCGTCGGAACTAAGTGAAGACGGAACAACCTAGTGCGTTTTTCGATCAACAGGCCAATTGTTACCTGACTTGGATCACTGTTTCCCAGCAAGCCAGTTCATGCGTACGTCCTCCAAATCATCGTCGTAGCAAACCATATGAGCGGTAAAGACACCCATATCCGCGGGCTAAGAATTCTGGGACCTATCGAGTGCGTAAATTCGCCACCCAGTTGGTCAGTCATGATCTTGATTGCTTGGGACCTACAGGGAAAGTGTCACAGATGATGATCCGTTTCCCTTCACGTCTCCTGCATTCAAGATGTATGAAACAATTCGATAGATTTTCCCTACTCCGCATTACCCATGTTCTACATTGTATGTGTATCAGTGTGTCCACAGTATCGTTTGGCTCCATGGCCAGAGATACGGGGTAGAGAACAGTAATAAATCAAAAGCCTGTATTACAACAGTTAGTTGCGGAGTCGTCCACTATTTACTATGTTGATATGATGGAACATGTCGGAGCCCTGGATACTGCCCTAGCACGGTCTGATTGTTTGTTCCCCGTATGTGAGAGTATGAGGTGTGCGCATGTCCGTTGTAGTATGGGTGAACGCCGTGCGGAAGCATGGGCGATCCGCCATTCAATGGGTACGAATTGGAAGTGCGCGGGTACGAGGAAGGGTGCCACTGTTCGTGGACCTGAGTGGGCGAGTGGGTTACTGCCTGTGATTGAAGACAAAAAGCTGAGGTATGTTCATGAAACGTTGATGGAGAACTTACATGGACAGTGGATGGGTATGTTGTTGTTCCAGCAGGGATTGCATGAGGCGTGATAGCATACTGCGCATGCTGAGGGGGTTGAACATCCTGGACTAAGTACGTCGGTCGAGAGGTCGAGAACCCTCCTTGCTGAGGCTGATAGTGTGCAAATGTGACACCCGCCGGGCGGGTTTGAGAAGGGAAAGATTGGGTCGAAGGAGAAGGGACGATTGCCTGGACGTCAGACTGATCGTACGGGTATCTTGCATTCGATGTCGAATCTTGGTGGTAATCACGACTAGGGTAGCTTCTGGAGTGGTCTGGTGATGCGACGCAATGTGCCTGAGAATTGGATGCTTGTCCTCTCTTGTTGTTCACTCCAAACGAGAGGAAGCTAGCAGGGCTAGTGGGCGGGGCGTTCGAACTTATCGGGCGACATTGCCGGCAAATGAAATCCTCAGCATCCCAATTACGCTTCGGACGTCCAGCCACCGTATCTTGCGTGTCATGGCAGACAATATGTTGCCACTTCCCACACGCACCACAACACAAGAGAGGTACACCATCGTCCTGTGAAGCAATTACGTCGGAAATGAGCCAATTTCCATGATTCAGAATTCACCTGATTAACGCCCTTTCTCCCACAAACCTCACAATCTAGTACCCAGTTCTCGACGGGACTACGAGACCCACTGCCTGTGCCATTGATCGGGACAGCGTTCAGAATGACAGGAGTCTCAGTGTGTCCAAGGGGTAATAGGTTGGAGCTTGGAACTTTCTGCATAATGTCCACAGAAGCATCGGGCCTGCAGGCTGCAGTCAGAATATTCAACATGAAAACATGAACAACAACCAGACTTTAATTCTGCTTCGCACGCTTCAACCGACTGCTGCTCCCGAGACTCGCGCTGCCGACGCAGTTCTCGAGCACTTTCCCTCTTCAACCTTTCTGTTTGTTCCCTTTGCTGGCGAGCTTCTAGTCTTCGTGCTCGACTCATTTTTTCTTCTTCCTCCACGCGTTTTCTCGTCGTTGCACGTTCTTCTTCCTTTTCAACCTCCTTCATCGCAATCCTGGAGGAACGCTTGCGATGCACGACAGCTTCTTCGATCCGTCGGTTTTTCTCGGTTTCCTTGGATGAGATCAGAAGGGCACATGTACTTGAACAAGAAAAACACATACCCTGAGTTCAGCGGTAACCGTAGGCACGATACTTTGTGACAATACTTTGTGGAGTGCCTTCTCCGCATAATGTGTTGCTTTCTCAAACTGCTGTCCGATGCTTTCCCATTCCTCGAGAGTCACACATATCTGTTTGTGTAGGTAAGTAAACGTCCTGTTTAGAATATTAGGTATACTGACCGTTTCCCACTCAACGAAATCATCGGGAAGGGGTGTAACAAGTGGGTCGATTAGCTTTGCCTCCTCAATCGGCTGATCTTCGATTTCATCCGTCCCATGCTCCGCGTTCGTTTCACCCATATCCACTACTGGCCTCTCGTGTGAATCTCGCTCGACCCCCACTGTGTCATCTTCACCATCGCTGAGGTCAGTGAGTTCACTGATTGAGCTGTCCTCGCTCTCTAAGCCTGTCCTCATCTTTTTCTTGCTGACTGGCAAGCGTCCGGAAGGTGCAGCCCTGGCACGTTTCTGATGGGTATCGCCCATGGCCAGCCATTCGTCGGGAACTTCTTGCCACTCATCGTCTTGAACAACTACGCCTCGCAGTCGCGCACTAACCCTTATGCCAGTAGGTTTACGAGGTATAGTGGATGTATGAGATACAGCCATTTGGCCCTTGAACTCGGCAATCTCTCTTGCTTGGGCATCTAATTTTTGGTTTGCCCGCATTTTTGCAGCACGAGCACCTCTAGGGCTTGGAGTAAGCTGGGATTTTGCCTTGCCACGAGTGGGACGTGCCGCCGGTGACTGTCCGACAGCCTCTAAATCAAGATCAGCCCGCTGGCGCTTCATTGACAAGGACTGCGAATGCTTCTTTGTGGCATTTCTAGAATTTCCACTCGGTTTCCGCTTCCGCTTGAGGTTTGGTCTGGGTGGCTCTCGCTGGATCCAAAGCCGGTCATCTGCTCATGATGTTGGCTGGTGTCATCAACGAGACGCAATTTGCACGTACCACCAATAAGCCAGTATGCATTTCGCTTGGCGTCATATCCAATAGGTTCAATCCGCTGTATTTTATGAGGACAGTTTGTCAAGGAAGAAGATAAGGAAAGCTTGGACTCGGACATACCCATGTGGCTTGTTCGTCATCTGTTTTCATCTGCTGGCGGATCCTGTTTGGATTCTGAAACTGCCACTCCGCTAAAGTATGCAAAGATTCGAGCTTGACGAGCATCGAAAGGTCTAACCAGTCAAGTTGCTTCTCTGACGCCTCTAATGTTTCGTCCTCTTCCTCGACCTTCGTAGCGGAGATGTACCCTTCGTCCTCAATCGAACCTTCGTCGCGAACCACACTGTCGGGGTTATCCGAAGGAGCGGTAGACTGGTTGTGCTGCTGTGCGGATTCATCTTTACATTCTGCTTCGTTGGGGGGCATTTCGGATACAGCGCCCAGAGGTGCTGTAGATGCTCGAGAAGATTCGACAATGACATGGTGGGAACGCGCCGGGAGGCCGATGGGGCTAGCTTCTGGGTCTCTCCTTTGATACTGGCGTCGTAATACATTCTGCCAGCTATCAGTCCTGGACATGGCAATCAATGGAGGCGTCGGGTAAAAAGGAAGTGGCACAGGTGAGGGAATACTCACGTTATCTTCCTATCCTGGGTGAGAGTTACGAGCAATCGCTGCATAATGCGAGACAGAACCCGATTTGTCGAGTGGACAAGATCGTTTTCAATGTCCTATTGACAATGGAAGACGTGGTGAGAATGTCGAGTAATTGAGATGAAATATGAACTTACGGTGAGACTAACGTCAGTCATGGCGAGAAGAGGGCTGAACGTGAAGAAGAATTGAGAAAAGGCGGCCCATTTCCAATGGCGACGGAGTTGGTGAATGTTGGCATCGTAAGGGGTCTCTAGTTGTTGAGGAGCGAGGTGAGCTTGAGGAGTCGCAGGGGACGTGACCGTGCGGGCAGAGGTGCGGCGGGGCATGCGCGCAGCCAAGTAAGCCGTTATAAAAAAGGTCGGAGATCTACCGGCAGGTTTGGACCAAGCGGAAAGGCGCAATATCGGTGCAGTTGCGATAAGGCGAGATAATGCAACAAATCAATACAGCTTCTGGGCGCCGAAACTTGCTGAGGGAGACTCGCCGAAATAAAATGACAAGCAGACCCGTCAGTTGTTTGACTCGGGACTTTAGGCTTCACTGCGACTACGGTTCGACTTTGGAAAGTCGCTCAACCCAGCCTTGCAAAATTTCACCACAAATCTACGGTAGTATTACGTCATAAAATCGCCTTTTAAGGTATGCATTGACACAAAAACTACTCTCCGTCCTGCTTCCTCAGCCGTTTCCGCATCCTCGCCTTTGCGGCCTTGGACATACGACGGACTATGGGTGCTTGATGTCTGGCTTGTCTTGAGCGTGACCCAACGGATGGATGTTTTAGTACGACTCACGTTTTTCGTCCATCGCTGAGCGCGATAGGCTTGACAGACAGTGTAATCTTCATGTGCGGCATGTATGACTGCTTCACGCTATTACAGCTCGGATTAACGACCCCACCAAAGAGCACCGTATCACGCACTGCGAATGACCATCGAGTGCCAAGTTCAACGCGTCCCTTTGATCTTCGCCTTGCTGCTCAAATAGGAGCTGATTATACTGATGCAGCCCAGAAACATCGCCCGTGGATATGTCCCGTCCTTTCAAGTACTCACGCTTGGTGATCTCAACGACAGTGATCAGTCGTGCAATCGTGGAGGTCGAGACATCCGCCGGTGCCGAGTAAAGAACAAGTGGCCTGTCAGGTTGGTTCTGCGCCAGGTTGGATGCCTCTCTCTCATGAACAAATAGTACGCACATTGAAAAAATCTAGCGCTTTCTTGACCCAGTCACGAAGTTTCCCGTGTCTGGTTATGCGAATTGATTCTGGTATGCAAGCCTCTTCACTGGATGGCGCCACAGGCTCATCAACGCGTTCGACGTCCATAGAGGCGAAGAAACAACTGCAACTGTATTCATGTTCCAACTACCGTGGCGTGAGAAAGCGCAGATACCACTACAAACTGTATCAACGTTTCGCCATCTCCTCCATTATCGAACCACCATTGTCCTACCGCTGCGATCTTGTTGAGACACTAGCAACACAATCTCATTGAATGAACTCACGTGACAGTCTTCCTTTCCGTGGCCGCTACCTCTGTCTTGGCACGGTTAAGAATCTTCTGAAACTCTGCCACGCGATGACGCATGCGGGAGTGCATGTATGCCTTGGAGCATTTGATGTGGTAGTGCAGATAATCACGGAACAACTGAATGTGTGAGATTGTGTTGTATGATACATCGGGGTTGGCAAAGTGGCGGGGAAAGAGTACAAAGGTGACATATCCAATGTCTTCAGAGTCGCGAAGACCGGTTACATCACGGATTTCGAGAGGCGGATCACGGTTTGTATAGAGCACTTGGGGAGCGTTCTGGATACTGGGCTGACGTCGAGCATCAACGAATTCCTAGTAGTGATGTCATTGAAACTCTGCTCAAGTCCAACTCAACCAAACTCACCTGAAGAAATAATTTACCAAATATCCTGTCTGTTTCCTCTCGGAAAACAGTCGAAAATATGACTGTCACTCGATCTGGCGATGCCCGAATGTATATAGCTTCTTCATCGCGATAGTGGATTTGCATGAGATCTCCCAAAGCATTTCCCGAGGCTTCTAGCTCCTTCTGTTGATGAAAAGCCAGTTCAAATGGGGCTGCAAGGGCGTTCCGCTTTAAGAAGGCGATGGATCTAATAAGTGCATCCCGACTCGCTGCGGCGCATTAGTCCGATTCGCAGCTAAAACGATATATACGCACCTTCATCACCGGGAAGCTGCTCAAGGTCAATATCGAGACTGATATGATATTCCCGTTCTGTCTGCGCCTTGATCAGGGTGCCATATTCCCGTTTGAGCACGTCGAGTGCACCGTATGTTACGAGTTCTTCCCAACAACGGATGTTCATCGATAGCTGAACTACCGTCTTTTTTTCGGGCGTGGACAAGTGAAATCTAACACCGTCGAAATCTACGAATAGGACATCGATAGATGAGGGTCTTGAAACTGATCAATAACGTGGATGGTGTAAGATTATCGACCCACTTGACGGCTTTGTCTGTCAAGGTTGTTTGTATGATAACGTTGTGAGACTGCCTTAATGTCAGTTCATAGTAAACAGCGGTGATATCCTGCCTTACCTCGAGGAGGATCATGCTGCCAACTGAATAGAATGTGTTGATGACAAAGTATATGCGTGGGAAAAAGTGATATCTTCGCCTCCAATTTCCCTCGACTGCTTTTCAGGCGTTCAGCAAGTAGACGCCGACATCTAGATACACTTCAAAGTATCAGCAAAAAGTCCTGAATTTGCAACCATGCGTATGCTTGCTCTCTTTCTGTGATAATTATGCAGCTTACGCCGAATAGCGCCCAAAAAATCAAAAGCATCTAAGATGTCTCTGAACGAGTTTCTGGGTGACAGCGGTGCGCATAAATTTTTGTACTTTTGCCTGCTCCCTGGTTGATCTCGCATGTAGCTCTTGGCTCCTGGGCTGATGAGATGGATGCTCTTCCTTCAGCCCGTAAGACTTCATGCATCATTGCCTACACACTCTAATCTTGTTAATTTCTTCCAGCCTCGATTAAGACGGACGAAGACAGGCTACGTCATGGCGATCGCTTCGGCAGGCGTGATGACTTTGCAACCTCCCGACGTGTGTTTGAATTTGGATCTATTGATATCCTACTGATTCGCACTTTTATTCAGTCGATCGTTCGTTCCCTCCTAGAGAAGAGGTGCCACTACCATCCCAACCGCCTTACACTGCTTTTGTCGGAAATCTTGCCTTCGATATCACTGAGGACGAGTTAGCTAGTTTCTTCAGTCCCCATCAGGTTCGTGGTCTACTTTATCTACTTTTGCAAATTTAACATATACATAGGCTAAATCCATCAAAATAATCAAAGACCGAGATGACAAACCCAAGGGTTTTGGTTACGTCGAATTCGCAGAGTTGGATGCATTGAAAGATGCGTTGTCGAGGTCAGGATCTGTAAGTTATTCCAGTTCTTCCGTACAAATGCATTGTCTTATACTTGTTTTCAGAATGTATCAGGTCGCACCGTTCGAGTGAGCGTCGCCGAGCCTCGTGAGTATCTGACAGACTTTCCTTCAGAAGTGGACTGAAATCCACGTTAGCTAAGGAAAGGGCTGGGTTTGGCGCCGCTTCCTCGGAGGATGATTCCAAGTTTTCTGGGAATTGGCGCAGGGACGGCCCTCTTCCGTCCTTTGGTGATTCTCGCGAGTCCTCGCAACGCCGCTTTGACGGACCCCCGGGAGAACGTCCACCACCACAGTCAAGTATTTC
>JBBPRO010001042.1:0-10629 GCA_038093055.1 Boletus mariae
GCTTCGGCCCATCAGGAGGGCTCTATGGCACAGTCGGCAGTGCGGGAGCTGACCTCATGCGCCACGCCGGATTAGGACCCATCCTCCGATGGGTCGACGACCACCTTTTCATCAGGATCCCTCGCGATCTCCTCACTACGTACAACACCACACGTGCTGACACAGCGTCCCGCATTTCCACATGCGGCGGACACATCACACGAGGTGGTCGTTCCTGGTTTGCGGGCGGTGTCCTACCGGACGGACAAATCGAAGAGTTCGACGACGACTGTCGCTTTCCACTCCGCGACCTTTCGTCCTCATCCCCCAGACCCCCTGAAGACGCAGCTTTCTGCTACAACCTCGACGATGTCGATTCCGTCTCCAGGGACCTGGGTATCCCTTGGGAACCCTCGAAGGACATCCCATTCTCTGCATCCCCCACGTTCATTGGTTTCACGTGGGACCTCACCAACCGCACGGTTGTGTTAGCCGAGTCCAAACGCATCAAGTACGTCCTCGCACTCAAGGAATGGAACGCACGCCGCACACACACCCTCGATGAGGTGCAGACGCTCCACGGCAAACTGATCCACGCGGCGCAACTATACCCAGACGGACGACCCTACATCGCAAACCTGGAGGCGATGCTCCCCATTTTTGGCAACGAACCCTTCAAGCGCCGCACCCCACCCAAGGGCACCCTCGACGATATAAATTGGTGGATGCACCGCATATCACAAACCGCGCTCCCAGCTCCCATCCCATCCCCCCAGCCAGTATATGATCCCCTCGCCTTTTCAGATGCCAGCACATCGTTCGGCATCGGAATATCCCTCAACGGCAGATGGCGAGCGTGGCGCTTACGCCCCGGCTGGAAAGATCGCAGCCGTGACATTGGTTGGGCAGAGAGCGTCGGCTTCGAGCTCGTCGTCCTATACTTCCTCCGCCTCCATCCCTCCCACATTCATTTCAAAGTTTTCGGAGACAACCAGGGCGTCGTCGAAGGATGGCAGCGCGGGCGCAGCCGCAACCGCCCCACCAACCAGGTTTTCAAGCGCATCTACGACGCCCTGGCTCCATCCGGCTGCACCGTCCACACTCGCTACATCCCCAGCGCTGCCAACCCCGCCGATGGTGTTTCACGCGGACTTTATCCCTCCATATCTCTTCTCCTCCCGCCCATCCAGCTCCCCACCGCCCTCCAACCCTTCCTCGAAGACGTCAACCCCACCTAATCACCGCCCTCGTCATGCCTCCAACCCCCGTCCTCGCCCCTCACTCATACTCCAAGCTATATCGTCTGGTACGTCACTCACCCCCCAACCCCTCTCTCCCTAGTTCACTCCCCACCCCAGCCACTCCCCTACCCTCTCGTCCTCCCACCATCCTCCCCACAGATCAACCTCCTCAAGCACCGCGACCCAAATGCCCGGCCCGCGACCGTTTACTGCTGTGGCTCCCATCCTCACCACGCAGCCCTTCCTCGTCCCTATCACAGGCCGACACCCAGCGTGTCTACTCAGTCATCTCGCACACCTGGGCCGAGTCCACACGGGAGACATACGGATCCGGTCTTCTCGCATTCCACACTTTTTGCGACCTCAAACAAATTCCCGAGCGTGAGCGCGCCCCCGCTTCAACCGATCTCATCTCCGCTTTCCTCTCCACCCTCGCAGGCACCTACTCCAGAACCGCCGTGGCCAACTACCTTAGCGGGGTGCACGCCTGGCACACCGTACACGGTCTCTCCTGGTGCCTGGACGCAAACCAAACGGACGCGCTCTTAAAAGCGGCAAAGGTGCTCGCCCCACCCTCCTCCAAACGCCCCCCCAGGGATCCTTTCACAGTCCAAACGATCGTCTCCATCCGAGAGCACCTCGACTTGGCTGATCCGCTAGACGCGGCGGTGTTCGCATGCCTCACCACCCTATTTTTCGCCACCGCGCGGACGGGCGAATTCACCGTCCCCAAGATCCAGGCTTTTGACCCGCTCCTACACGTCACGCGCAACCATCTGTCGACCCAACACGACCGCAAAGGTCTGGAAGTCACCAGCCTTCTCCTACCACGCACCAAATCCGCCCTCAAAGGCGAAGAAGTCACATGGGCAAAACAGGCAGGACCATCTGACCCCCACGAGGCCATGCTCAACCACCTGTCCTTAAATGATCCCCCACCCGAACACCATCTATTTGCATACCGGTCGAAGAAAGGTCACCTTCCCCTCACACGCCCAAAATTTCTCAAAACAGTCGATCGGGCTGCCAAAGCGGCCAACCTGCCCGCTCTCAAGGGTCACGGGATTCGCATCGGGTCAACGCTTGAGTACCTCCTGCGCGGTGTTCCCTTCGACGTCGTAAAAGTGAAGGGTCGCTGGGCTAGCGACGCATTCCTCATTTACCTCCGCAAACACGCCCAGCTACTCGCCCCCTACATACAAGCCGAACCCGCTATACACAAGGATTTCCTACGCTACACCATTCCCCCCATCCGTCGTTGAAAATCACACGTACGTTTTTTCTCTGTCTCTCTCCTCCTACCTCCCGGGTACACCGCGATTGCTTTTTGCGTCGGCGCCCGACTACAATATGGGAATCGCAGCTCACGTCGACCCGGCAGGTTCCTGGGTCACGCTACGGACCGGAGAGCGCTACGCGCTCAAAACCCATTACCTACCGTTTCCCACTCACTCCCTCTTGCATATACAATGTAAATTCGGAATTACATTATATTCCTCTCCTCTTAAGTGCACACAGCGACATCCAAAGATTGCCATATTGCGGCGTAGCGAGGCACGACCACAGCCACAATAGTAAGTCTTCGGACGAGCGACGTAAGCGGACGGCACTTCCTCTTTCTTTCGTGCCGCATCACCGTTTTTGTTCGTCCTCGTCCCAGCTCGTCCTCACCTTTCTTCGTCGCACCCACCCTCCGCACCCTATTTTCGTTCATACTTCACTAAAGCACCTCGCAGCTCATGTCTTGGGGTCCCGAGCGTACACCCACCTGCCATCACGGTTCTGCGAGGCAGTCCCACCCGCCCTCGCAGCTCACGTCGACCCGGCAGGTTCCTGGGTCACGCTACGGACCGGAGAGCGCTACGCGCTCAAAACCCATTACCTACCGTTTCCCACTCACTCCCTCTTGCATATACAATGTAAATTCGGAATTACATTATATTCCTCTCCTCTTAAGTGCACACAGCGACATCCAAAGACCACCAGTACGGTACTGAACATTTAGACCGCTATGACATCCGTGAACACGCGCCGGTATCTCCAGCCCTGCAACACTACCTATGTTATCCCGACACAGTTCCTTTGGTTCGGTTGGTCTCGCCAACGGCAGATCAGCATTGTCTGCCAATTACCACCAAATTCGTACCATGCGCGCCACATTTCATTCGAGGGCTTGACAGGTAAGCTACCAGGCAACAAGAATTCATCACACGCAAGGGTGCAAGGCTCCATCCATGCGAGTGGTGACAACCTCCGCGTCGCGCGCGGATGGCTTGTCATCATCGATGCCAAAGGCTCGGCTGAACACATACCAGGTTGCGTCCCACAAGGCGCGTGCGTATCACTTCCACACGTTCCCAGGTGAAAACTGCATGTTTCAACGTGCAGCATAGGATTGTGCGTGACCGGCGGCCTTCGAACATCGCCACCCCGCGGAGTGCGAGCTGTATCGAAGAAAGTGAGAAAAGTTTAGACCAAACCTTTTGAGAATGATAAGGTTGAGAAGAGGAGACTGAAATACCACCCAACTCACCATGACATCAGGCGCGTGAAAAAATGTGCTGACATTGATCCGGTGCGGAATAGACGCAAGAGTGGGAGACGTCTTCTTGGTTGGACATCTCAACAACTGGCGAGTGCTTGCAGTTGCAGACTTCGTCAGCGACGAATGCCTGGCAAATATTCACCACCGAGTAGAAAAACGACCATTGGCCCCACACTGCTTACATCTTGGTGAAATTGGGGGAAATGAGGACAGGGTGGATAGAGATGGGGTTCAAGTTGAAGACGAGTATGAGGTGGAATATCCGAATCAGAGACTCGAGTCAGCGGACGGCTGCGCAAAGCGGCTCAGGCGAAATAACATTGATAGTAAGTGTTGTATAGATCTGATAAGTGCGAGATGGAGCTGACACGTACCCTCAAGAGACTGGTGGCTCACTGACTGGAACTTCACCGAGCCGTGTCGGCACGTCGACGCACCCCAGGGCACTGAGTGACGTTCCATGCTTCGCATGACTCATCCAACTCAACTGGCCACTAGTAGTTGGCCCCAACGATTTGGGGGGAGGTCAATCTCGGGGTCGGTCGTGGGGGCGACGGAGATCGGGTCCCTTAGGACTTGCGGAAAGTTAGTCTCTTCCGGCCATTTCGGTCTATAGGGACACGTCAAGCCTCATATGAATGTTATTGGGAGTGTGGATAACTTTAGCATATTACAAACAAAGATTGATGTGGCATCAAAAGCATCAACATGGACACCAACAAGGAGCCTCAATCAGATACGGCATGCGCTGCCTGCAGGACCACTACCGCGCTTGCTGACCCACCAATTGCCGTCGTCATCGCCGTGCCGACGTCCCCGATCGTCTTGCGCATCCCTTCGAGTCCGATAGGGCCGATCCCTGACCGAGACGTCTCGAAGAGGCGCTTCATCTCTGCGTGATGGCTCTCCCGGGCGAGCCGCCGGGACCGGCCGGCGACGATGAGCAGGCGTGGCGAGATCCCCTGAAGGGCGCGCGCATGGTCGGTGGCAGCGTGGAACGGTGCAGGCGTGTGGGCTTCTGAAAAGTGGATACGCATGAGCGCCTGGCGGAGGTTTCGTTTGCTGGTGGCGGTTTTAGTGTTAGATGTAGTGTCAGATGGGGAGGTAGGGGAGGCATATTTAGACCAGGCGATGTGGTCGGCGGTTTCGGATTCGAGGCGCATCTGCGTCGTCGGTCGGCCATATACTGTGTCCGAGAACCCAAGCATCTGTGGAAGTGTGAAAGGGGAAAAGCTCTCAACAGACTCATGGAATAACATATAATGCACGTACCGATGTTACTGGTCGCCTCTCAGTACATGGAGTGCGCCCCCCAGGGCTATCCAACCAACTCCCCAAACGCGCCATTGGTGGCCGTGCCAGAGGTTCCTCTTCAAGACTTACTACCCCATCCACCCCATCCTGCTTCACCATCCTCACCGCCGTCGCTGTTATCCTTGGATTGAAGCACAACTGCACCACAAACTCGAGTGCCAGCCGATCATCTGGCCCCCCAAAGAATGGTAAAAACACATGCATAGACCCACCGAGGCCGACCCCCGACCGATGGCCTGTGTCGATGAACAGGGCGACATCCGTCTTGCTCTGCGCAAAAACGCCCCGTACAAGCTGGGAATGAATCACCGGCAGAAAGTTATCCGTCTTTTCCCCAGAAACGCTGCTGAACAGGGCGTCAAACGGGTTATGATCGTTCCTGGCAGATTTCGGCGTGGTAACGGGCGCGCCGGGCACATCCATAGTCGTCGCGGTCGTGGAGGGTGACCATGGGAGCAGGACGAGGTGAGACATATGCCTACGCGCATGCTCTGCAACGCTGCATGCAAAGTCGTCGTACGGGACGACTGACAGCGATGTCGTGACTGCCAGCTCATTTAGTTCCCCAAACATTTGGAATATACCCAGCATAGGATCTGTGTGGATCAAGCTGTCAGCAGCCGACGACTTCATCATCGCAGACGTTCTATCTGAAAGGTCGATTAGCCGAAGCGCTTCTACGCTCACGTGGGGCATCTTGAGCTTGCCAATCGTTTCCGTCGACGACATGCCGTCAGACGGGATACTCCGTGGCGGAAGGACGAGCTGTGTGAGCGCCATTGCACCGGGAATGTGATCCAATTTGTCAAGCACAACCGTGAACCGATGTCGCCAAGGTTGTTCTTCGGTGAGTTGCAATTCTTTGTCATTGGGTTGACCGGGTTCATCGCCTTCCAAAGGTGGTGCAGTCTCACCGACCCGAATGCGCCGTTGGGGCGGGTGGAGCGCCGTTACGAGAGGTGTGGTAATGAACGTCAGCGTGAGTGCTTCGAGGACAAACATGGAGAACAGCCTTTGTGAAAGGACCCCTGCCTGAAGTCCCAGGTTCAGGACGATAAGCTCGAGCAAGCTACCGAAGTAGGTGAATGCAAGAAAGGCGTAGGCATACTAAAAAAAACGAACCCTTTACAGCTCATCAATGCACCGATCATGCTTGATTCACGCCAGCCGTATCCTGCCAGTCTAGACGTGATCGTGCATCCTCCAAACTTTCCGCAGAAGGAAAGAGCAATAATGGCAATAGTGAAAGCCCATGTGATACCTATTAGGACAATGTCAGCTCCGATCCATAAAGAAGATTCCTTGAAGACGCTGACTGTTATTCAGTAGCCAAAGGTTTGTGTTCAGGCCAGAAAATGTGAAGTACTTGAAATAACGATGTTGAAAGCGGAACTGATGACGATCATGCAGTACATACGGTGGGAAGGAAGATGATCGAAACTATGTCTTCGATTTTCTCTGTGAGGATGATGGCAAGACCACCCTCTCGCGGAACGATAAGTCCAAAAAGGAATGCGCCTATGAAAGTGTCAGACAGGGTTACGACCGCAACATCCAAACGCACCAAGGATAGCGTTCACGCCGATGCCGTCGGTGAAGAGGCAGCATGCGAAGAGAAGAATCATGACGACTGTCATGAAGAACATGGACGGACCGTTCTCTATGCTGCCCGTTTTGCACGCTAGCCAACGCAAGACAAACTTGACTGGTATCAAGAGAATGGCGAAGGAAACGCAGACGAGGAAGATCCACAGTGCTGTCATGCCAGAGGCGGCATTGACGAGTGCTACGCCCAGCGCAAGCAAGATCCATCCGACGATGGCATTGCCGAGACCGGCAGAGAGAACAATGATACCGACATGTGTATTGAGTAATTTGAGCTCTGTCAGGATAGGACAGAGGACGGGAAATGCGGTGATGGAGTATGCGACACCGGTGAAAAGCATAAAGTAGGTGAAGTGGACGGAGGGGTCGATGAAGTGATAGTACAAGGGGATGGAGATCGCGGAGCCGAGGCCAAAGGGAAGAGCTACACTAGCCAAGCACACAATGGCTGACATGCGTGCATTGCGTTTGATGATGCTGGTGTCGATTGCGAGGCCGACGAGGAAAAGAAATAAACAGAGGCCAATATTAGCCACGAGGGATAGATATGGAAGAGATACAGAAGGAAAGATGTGTTCCGTGAAACCCGGTATTCTCCCCAATGCGGTTGGGCCTGATGGAAGACGATCAGCAATGGAAGTACAACAAAGTAGCCGCAATACCCAGTAGAATACCGGCGAGCACCTCTGCAACGACTTTTGGTTGTCTCAGCCTGCGAAGGAAAATGGAGAGCAGCTGAGCCATGATGGTAATGATCCCTATGTAGTATTGAGGAAGCGAGGGAGATCGATCTTGTTGAGTGGCTTACCGACTTGGACGATCCATAACCGCAACGGGTCAGTGGTTGTAAATGCAGCAGGGTTTGTTCCAGTGATAAGACCGCCCTATCCGAAGGATTAGTTTAGAAATGGCAGAGAGCAAATGGAAGAACTTCTCCTGCCACCTCTCGCCTCAAAATGAGAGGAATGGTAACTTCGGAATGGGTGACCATGGCGGCAAAGCGAAACTAGCAAATTTCGAGATAGTCTTCAACCACGAATAGAGCTTTTATGTGTCAAAGCTGTTCCGGGCAGAGTACCAGATTGCAGATGTTATATTGCAAACGTGGCCATATCATGCTCCAAGTTCTTGACATGGCTGAGAACCAGACCGTGTGGGCCCCATAGATTCACCCGAGTTGTCTGTCCATAGTGCAAATATGTCTTTATGTCGGTGCTGCAATTCATTGATCGCCGTCGCGGTCACATACCTGTTGGCAGTCGGTAAGTTGATCTTTCAGGTGACTCTTCGGGACCACAATATCAACTTTTTCAGACGTTCCACCCAGCTGACTCCACGCTCGACACACGAATCGTGTGGTGTGTTGGTAGCCGTCTTCTAGTTTGGTTTGTGCTCCCACGACCTCATATCCGTCGGTCATGGTTCTCGATGCCTAGACTTGGCACCTGTGCACAACTGGTCCGTTACTATCCAAGTTTGGTATGTACCGTAGATCGCTGTAAATTGGAAGTTGGACTGGCCATCTCGCTTGATCTTGGAAGGCGTCGATGTTAATGGCAAAGAGCGGCTTGTTTACAAGCCCCCGATACCGTGACCATCCAGGTCATCCCGGCGGTCTTCGTCTGGCTCAGCTGGTTTGAATTCAAAGGCAGACCATTCTTTACCAGCTATCGTCAATCTATATCTTGTAAGAAGTGAAGAATGTTGTATTTCGCGCGAGGGCTGGAAGGGGAACAGCAAAACAGCAAATTTTCAATATACCATTTCGCATAAGAATACAAAGCACTATACACATCTGCGGTTGAGACCCGCACGTTGGAACGTGCGACATAGGGTTGAGCATATTCTGACCTCATGGAGTGCGAGCTACATCCCAGGAAGTGAGATATCGCTGGAATTAGGGTTTGAGACTACCTACCATAACATCAGGAGCATGTAAAATGCATTTTCTTCCACATTCAGTCTGTCGGATGGAAGCTTCGCTAGTATACCTGTATAAAGTGATGTGATGGGCTCAGTTGACACTACAACTCCGATCAGTGAACGCACTACAACCAAACGCTCGACACAGTCGGAAATTCGAGTTAAACATATGCTGACCAGGACGAAACAAAACGACAAGCGTGAGGCATGTGCATGAGGAGAGTCAGAAGACAATCTCGTCCTGAGACGTTCCCAGACTCAAACTCCGAACAAGTTCATCTCTAATTCTCGCCAAGCGCTGTACTCTATCCTAACCAAGGTCCTACATCGGCGGGTGTTCTTCCATGTCTCGTTGTTGAAACGTTGGCGCGTGCGAGACCGTACAGGGCAGACACACTGACCATGATTCCAACCAGATCTTCAACTTGGTAACGCACACATCGGAGTGGAGTGTCATGGCAAGTTCCAAACCGAAATTAGGGTCTCTGTGACACGCTAGCCTACTATCTGCCGACTCCGAACTGCGTCTATGTACGATCGTTCTAGCATTTTCACTCGCCCAACATGCATGAAGCTGTCCACCTAACTACTAACGATCAAATCCGTGTCAGAAAACTGCAAACCTGAACGGCGTTCTTGTTAAACATGAAGTCAAGCTCGAGGGTCTCTTGATGGGGCCCGATCGACTAGGCTACAACGCAGGCCTGGAGATATGGCTGCGAGTTGGTGGCAGTGGGCCCCGTTCGTTCATAGAACATCGGTATGGAAACTCGGTGGGTAAAACATTGTATTCACATACCGTCCCGACTCCCACTCCTGGGTTTTTCCTTTGCCGGCCACTACTCGTGCTGATTCAGACTCGTTTCGTCTCAGCCCGAGGTTCTGCTAACAAAGTTGTACTATAGACACAGATAAAGCAATGTTTCCCCAAAATGGCTCCAGCCTCACGTATTCCACGCACTCAGACCCGGTGCCACGGTACCTTGGAACTCCTCGGGACAGTCGTTAGCTAGCATAGCCAACGACGCGAGTGGCCAACTGTATAGCCATCTGAGCATGGGCACGCACTTCTATTCCATGTGCAGAAGCAGAGTGGTACCGACGACAGCCGCACGAACAAATATGCAGTTACTCGGATAATAATTCCGGCTATGCATCATCTTAGGTATCCAAGGGTGAGGATGTCGTTGCCAATGATACAATGGTCATTAATCCGGACTGGTGTCGTGATAAGACGAAGCACAGGGAACCGCGTAAGTTTGCTGATCCAGTACAATTCCTCTCTACACCAGGTATACAGATGAGAAAGATTTGAATCTCGCTATCTAATTCTGGATTGCACTGAATGATTGTCCTGAATATTTAGTTATACCTGCTCGACGTTTGCGCTCGATTTGCATTACAAGTTGCGTGGATATTTCAATGATCTCGAAGTCTGAGATCGATACATTGCAATAACATGGAAAGGCCACCTCCGTGGCAGTACCCGCTACTTTCCCACGACGCGGTTGGTGTCACCTACATGCACACTGAAACGCCATGCACTGTTTTGTAGCGAATTTAACTTTGAGTGAGAAGAGGTGGAGAGGGACGTTGGAGGAGAGAGTACATTTAGCGAGGTACAATACAATACGAGTCTTATACTTGCTGACAAGAGATCATTTGGAAAGGCGTTCGAAGCGCGAGAGCGTCGCAACGAGATCATTAGACAGCTGACAAGCATCAAATGATGCACGATAGGAGTTCAATTCGGCAACAAGAGCCCTGCGATCATCATCGCGATGAAGAGAACTTGGTGAAACAAACCTCACAATGTGAGACAATGAATCAGTTGAATAAAAAGTTGGCCGAGAGAGAACGCTGTCGAGAACATGGGTTACTATTTGTGAAGCGGTCTCCATTTCGGACATAATGTCAGTACACGCTGATTCTTCATACAGACCTACACAAGGGATTGAAACTTCGTCGACACGTACACAGCTTCCAGTGAACAAATGGGCAACTAACCAATCAAAGCAATGA
>JBBPRO010001043.1:0-10093 GCA_038093055.1 Boletus mariae
TTCCCACAGAAGCTGTACCGACTTTCCTTATAAGGCCTCTGATACCGTGGGAGCCGGATATTAGTTATTCCTTGTCGGGTACTTAAAATTTTATCTGATAAGAAGTTGCCCCCAACATGCACCCTGCGATCTCACCAGAGCATCCTCCAAACACCACTGGCAATGGAATTATATCCACAGAGATTCCATTCAGCTCGTGTATTGGGGAGAGCGTCACAATCGGTGATCAACCCCCCACAGCTTCAGGCAGAGGCGACCAAGTAATATCCCCCACTAGAGCCATGCTCATGCGGACCCTCGCACTTCTGTGCGCTTGCTCTTTGAGCATTGGAAGCCATTAGTCAGTATATCTCTTTCCTTCATGAAACACACTGGCTTACGCTTGAATAGTGCTACCAACACTCTTGCGCCGCTCAAGTCCCGGCTATCACGGGAGCTCGGGACCTCCAACACTGAATTCAGTCTCTTTATATCAGCATTTAGCTTGAATGGTACCTGGACCCCCCTTGTTGGCGGAGTGTTGGCCACCAAACTTGGGACTACTCTTGCCAGCATTTTCGCGACCGGCGTGGTTTTCCTCGGTAAGCTTCAAACTACATCCAACTATGTCCTTGTCTCACAATCAACAAAGGTCAGGCCCTCCTTCTAATCGGAGAGACACACCAGAGCATCCGTCTGATGACTCTCGGTTTATTTATCTTTGGCCTCGGTTTAAGTCCTCTCGCAGTTATTCAAGAATCCATCATTGTGCGATTCTTTCACTCACATGGACTAGGCACCTCAATGGCCATGGGTCTTGTCGCTGGAAAATTTGCGTCGTTTGTCGCAGCACGCACATCCTATCCCCTTTCTGTTTCCTTTGGGCGCCATGCACCATTTTATGTGTCGACAGCATTGACGGGCTTCTCTTTCGTCATCAATCTCGTTTACATGCTTGCGTCCCACAAGCTAGTCATAGGGTCTGGGACAACTCTCGAAGCTTCCGAGGCCCAGCACGAGGCTCGGAGACAAGCGGTTTACAGCATCCCGGAGGCAATGGCTCTAGAAAGGGTGGCCAAGAAACGCCGTGTAAGTCTGAAGGATGTGTCACTACTCGGTGATGTGTTCTGGGCGTGAGTCTCTCTTTTCCACTGCATACTTGAACTGACTCCTCGGAAGATATATCGGCCTTAATGTGTTCTGCGGAATGGTGTGGTCACCATTTATTCATCTAGCCGCGTGGGCATGACATTTTTTCAGTCCGTGATCTTGCTGACTTCATCGTTAGGAACATGCTTGAAAAGCGATATAATTTAAGCGAAGCGACTGCCAGTATACAGGCATCATACCTTCTCGCTGGTAGCGTAGTCCTGTATCCTGCCGTGAGTTCCTTCACAACGTTTTCAAAACACCCCTCAACTTCGTGAGCTAGTGCGGATACTTGATAGATCGCGCGAATAATCCGAGAGTCACTATACGGTTGTTTATTCTTTCTTCGCTTCTAACCATGTTCTGCTATGCATGGCTGGCGGCACCACCGCAATGGACTGGAAGTCCTCTCCCTGGAATTATTTCCTTTGCTGGTGGTGTAGGATTTTCTCCGCGTAAGTTTGGTATTCCTTCGCGCTGCCGTGCTGACCATCCAAAAGTCTTACTGGCGGTCATCGTACCCAATATCGTTCCCCTGAAGTACGTTTCCACAACTCTAGGTATACACAAGTCTGTAAGTGCTATGAGGCATCGTCACACATAAATAGTCACCTGGACTCACAGCTGGAACACACCGGGTCTACTATATTTCAAACGCTTGCTGGAATATGGCTCGATAACGGCGTTCCAGATCCGACACTACCCAAGCGAGATAATGCGGTTGCCATTCAATATCTGCTCTATGCATTTTTGTTTTTCAATTTTCTGCAACTAATCAGTCTGGAAGGCCTACGCTACCTTGATGAACGTCGAAGGGGAAGAGATTCACATCCCTATTGCCCAGAGGATTTACTCTCCACACCTGGCCCCGATTCCCGTGCCTCTATGCGTAATAATTCCGTGGCCTCTCACACTACTCCATCATCCGAGCAGATGCCATTATTATCACACTTGGACAATGACAGCGTCTCCTGCGATCCACATGACGTTCGCAGGTCGTCTGAAAAACGACGAGGTTACTTTTTTGCCTGGCTTTCGGCCTTGCTCATTTGTATCGCGTGGGTTTTATTCCTGAATACTGCGTGGTTACGATTACGCTCCAAGGAAGAGAGAGGCATGTGGGGATCATAGCATGTATAATTAAGTACATTTTGTTAGACACTGGAATGGGCGCATGGTATTCAACCGCGCTGATGTATTAGCAGGTCGCAGGTATCTGGTTTACCTTCGTTTAACGCTTACTAGCCAGTGACCCTTGTTATTCCCAACTTCTGTGCAATCGGAAGATGCTGTGGTGGAGACACCATCTTTGAGGAAATCGTGTGATAACGGAGACGTTAAGTCATGGTCCGACCAAGTGGGTAGGTTGCAGGGTGCTTGCGTGTCCATTCTTTTTCCCTTTCTTCGCCCAGCATTCGTGATCGGTAGGGCTGCGCGCCATCGTTCGACCATTTGCCGGGTCTCCACTAGATCCCTTGGCTTGACATATGGCTCAAATGCAGGACTCCCGTCGTCTTTCTCAAATACACCCAACGGAGGACAAGTATCTGCACGAGCAGACGGGGAAAGCTCTGTAGCACAAACTCAGTGTTGTGGTGTATTGGTTGGATGAAATGAATCTACCGTCACTTTTCCCTGCCCAACTCGACAAGGATTCCTGGATGGTATCTGGCGGGCAGGTTTCAGACGGTGGTAGGTTGAACTGGCCCGTTACGTATTCAACTGGCTCTGGTAGCTAGGTTGAAAGATAAATGGGTGAGAACAGCTCTTCAACAAGCGATAGATTCAACTTACGCTCGGGGGGAAATAACCATCATCAACGTCAAGTGCAGACGCCAACCAATATAGGGTGGCATGCAAGATAGTGGGCTGCCTTGTCCGCGCATCAAACGGTGGGGATATATAGGCATTTGTCCATCCTAGTAATGATGTAGGTAAAGAAGTAAAGAGATATTGTGAATGCATTACCATCTGAAAAAACTCCAAACGTCCACTGTTGATAAGACGTGACAATGAAATAAAAACATTGTTTGCGGACACACGAGTCCCAGAGCTAAGAGAAATGAGCTGCGTCCACAATTCAAGGTTGGTTATGAACCTTGCACCAAAGACGTTCTTTCCCTCGCAAGTGAGTATTACCAGCAGGCAGCTAGGACAATTAGTCTTTGCGTCCGTGATATGTTGGTCACCACTTACAGATTGCAGTTCAGTAAACTGCCACATGTCTTCATTAGAAAGCACCCATGGCGGTTGACAAGCAACCAGCACAGAGTTCGAAGCAATCTCTGCGGTTGATGGACATTCTGTGCGGGTAAAGTAGAACTCCTTGAAGATCTGATCGTCGTAGTGTGATTGTGTTTCTGACACGAAACCCCAGTCCTTGCTTTGAGGGTAAAGGATGTGTAGTATGCGTTGTACAGTCCTCAGGGGGAAATGATCAACCCAAGCCCAGAGTCTGAACGGCGCATTCAGTAAAACGTCTCGAGCACGGGGGTAGCATGACACACCGATTAAACTCTGTCACTGGTGCAGGTAGTGTTGAACTTATTCTAAATTTCCGAGCCGAGGGCACGGTTAAGACTTCCCCGGTTAGCTCATCCTGATCTCTTAGGTTCAGGCCTAAGGGTGTATCTGGTATATTCGCCGTGATCCCTAGAGCGAATTAATGGGATCAGTAGATAGCGCAAGCCGAGTACATCATCGAGGCTGACAATTGTTGACAAGGCTGTCAAATGTATCGTCTAAGCATTGAATTGCGGTAAGATGCCTTTCTTTTCTGAACCGAGTGGAAAGGGTGTTGCGATGGCTTTTGTGCCCGGAAGGTGGGCATGCTATATCCTTGCTCCCATATTTCAGTTCAGGGAGTACTGCATCTTTCATGTAGCCACGAAGGTCATCGATACCCCACCAAGCCATATCGACTGCGTGTAAATCTTTGGGGAGACGGGGGGAAAGCGTAGAGCACCACTGCGGCGTATAGTGGCGACATACTGCATCATGCAAGCTCTTATGTAGGACCGCAGCGGGAGACCTTGACAACGGAGGAATACAATACTTTATTGTTGGAAGGAGCAGTAATTGTGCTTGTAAACGAATTTGGTCATCGGCAACTCCCGGCACTTCGGCGATTTCCGTTAGTCTCTGTTCTCCAACTAAGCTTGAGCGACCTCGCTGCCGTCGCCTCAAAATTCCTTCAAGAGGTGCGTTCCACGTATCCCTGACTGTCTGGCAGTCAAGTACAATCTCGAGCACCACCGTTCTTTTGTGACAGGCCCAGGTCTCGCAGAACAAGGGTGGATGTTATTGCATTCTCTCGGATGCACAAGATGTTAGTCTGACCTTTTTCCATCACACAGCTCCAGATGGGTGCATACAAGTATATCAGCGAATTGTACAAGAAAAAGCAGTCCGATGTGTTGCGATTCCTCCTTCGTGTTCGGTCTGTCGAATAGAAACACACCCACTTATCCTGCTAACTGCAGCCTGATGCAGGTGTTGGGAGTACCGTCAACTGAACGTTATCCACCGGGCATCCCGTCCATCTCGTCCAGATAAAGCGCGTCATTTGGGTTACAAAGCCAAGCAAGGTTATGTTATCTACCGTGTGCGTGTCAGGCGGGGTAATCGTAAAAAGCCTGTGCCCAAGGGTACGTTCCACGATCTCTCGTACGCCCGCGATAGCTCATGAAACCCGCCAGGTGCTACCTATGGCAAGCCCGTACGTCAGGGTGTCAATCAGCTCAAGTTCCAGCGGAGCTTGAAGAGTGTCGCAGAGGAGCGTGTTGGTCGCCGCTGTGGCAACTTGCGCGTTTTGAATTCTTACTGGATCAATCAAGATGGTGTTTACAAATATTACGAGGTCATCCTTGTTGACCCCAATCACAAGGCGGTAAGTGATATGCGACTATGCATACCACCATGCTGAACCTCAACTCAGGTTCGCCGCGACCCCCGCATCAACTGGATCACGAAGCCAGTGCATAAGCGCCGTGAGGCTCGTGGGCTCACGAGTATCGGCAAGCAGGTACGTTCCATGCGTTTTCTCAGCGCAACATTTACTCATATCTTTCATAGAACCGCGGACTTGGCAAAGGCCATCGCCACAACCATACACCGGCCCGCTCGACTTGGAAGAAGCACAACACTCTCAGTCTTCGCCGATACCGGTGATCATTTTTCCCTTGTTACATTGCATGCTACGACTATGTTTGGTATCGGTGTATGTCCATGTGACTTTGATGGAAACCATATGTTGCGCTCGGATTTGGGAGCTTGTCCCCGGATGCTTGCAACAATAGTGAATATTGCGCTCGGAGTGCTGCACGACCTTTGCTATATATAGAGGAGTTGACTCACTGAGGCCGTGGAGCCTCGCGTTTTTCGCGTGTTACTTACGACACTAAACTGCGGCGTGTTTCGGATCTCTTTAATACACGTGAGGAGACATTCTCTGAACCTGCCACGAGATGAGATACTCCCAGGTGAAGGGACTATCGCTCCAATCGCTATTATATACCTTTCCGCTGGTATCCCTGGCGCAAGCGGGTCTCACGAATTTACTCTTCTCAGGCACTGGACCACATGTTGGTCCATCGAAGCGTGCCTCTAGCGGAAACACCACAACGTTGTGGGTGATCGAAGATACGTATGAAGGGCAGACTTTTTTCGAGTGTGTGGCATGTGCTTCTCAACCGAGCCCACAGTGTGCTAATAAACACCAAGTACTTTCAACTTTTATACCGGCGCGGATCCTACTAAGTTCGCGTGCAGCCTTCTTCGTGAACTTATGGACACTGACGACCGATCCTTGCAGCGGATTGGTAACGTGAGTGACGAGTCTGGCTCAGCATCCACAGGTCGCGGTTTTAAAGAATGCTTCTCCCAGCTTCGTCAATGAACAGACTGCATTCACTGATGGTCTAGCATATGTAACGTCTGACAACAAAGTCATTATGAAAGGCGATAATACTACGTGGCTTTCGGAGGGTATCAATCGTAGCAGGTAATCGTTCCCAAATCCTCGGAGAAAGGTGCTCAATGAACCATCCTAGCGTACGCATATCTAGCCAAGCCGCGTACAACACTGGTCTTTTCGTGTTGGACCTTGATATGGCACCCTGGGGATGTGGTCTGTTCTTTTTTTTACCTTCCAGCGTACCTTCTCTGACCGGTGTTCTAGGTGTATGGCCTGCCTTTTGGTATTCAAGGAATCCTTCTTCATAAACTACCCGCCTGACATCGTCATGCATCCAGGACCGTGGGAGATGGTGTTTGGCCGTGGGTACGTATGCCAACTGTCTTGAAAGTCAAGCTTCGACTCTGCTGAAGGGCGGCGAAATAGACATTATTGAAGGTGTGCATGACAACGAGCACAACCAAGTCACATGGCACACTGCCCCAGGTATGTCCCGTTAAAATGACCTGATCTGTGCTAAGCTTTACGAAGGGTGCAATTTGACGTCCACGACGAATTTCACGGGTACAATTGTAGTAGGTCATCGCAGTTCGCCTCAGTTGACCGGATGCACTGACGTCACTCAGCAAACTAATGGCGTAGACAATTTACAGTGCAATGCGCTCATCAATAATAATGCTGGTTGTGGGGTCACGGAATGGAGCAGGGCATCCTACGGTCCATATTTTGATTCGCAAAGTGGCGGTGTTTTCGTAATGAAGTGGGACGAAGATGGCATTGCAGTTTGTCAGCTAACAACAGTTTGTGTGTTTCTTTGAGGTCTGAAATTGCCTTAGGGTCATTCTATCGCGCTGCTATTCCACAAGACATTACCCAAGGTTTGCCAAACCCGTCGAACTGGGGGGAGCCTGTCGCAGCGCTCGTTCCAACGCACTGCAACGTTTCACAATACTTCACTAACCATTCGATCGTCTTCGGTACGTCCTGCAAACTTGTTCACTCTTTTCAAGCTTAAATTATCTCCAGATATCACGTTTTGCGGTAAGCTTCCTAAGCATATCGGATTGCCAACTGATTCATGGAAACAAGGTGACTGGGCGGGTAATTCCTATTCCACTTCCGGTTGCCCGGGCACTTGCACCGGGATATTGATGGATCCGTCGAATTTTGTGGCAAGTATTGTATTCTACCCGAGATCTTCACCTTCACGAACTGTTTGCAGAATGCATCGTGGATCATAAACTCCCTCAAAGTCTACAAGGCGGCAACCTTGTCCAGCAGCTCCTCAAATTCTGCGCCACGATGCTACATGAATTTGCTGCACATTGCAATGGCCCTAGTTACTATTCAAGTCTTCCTATCTTTGCTATAGATATCTATGGACAATCGATACCTGATGGATATGTCATTTATTAATTCATGATGATGCTGGATAGAATGTAGTCTTATTCTCCATTCCCATGCTCAGTAGATCAGGGTACGGTAGTCCTATGCTACAACTCGACCTTTCGTGGATCTTCCGAGCCTTGGATATCGACCTCAGCAAAACCAGATCTCATGGGACTGATACTAGCGTGCCCCATTGCGAATGCCCAACCGTCCGTCCCTACGGGAACAACCGACAAATCGGGGGTGAGGAGAGGCCCCCAGTCAGGAGCGAACTTGAAGGCGAGATATCCATCCGCCCGGGCCATACTACCTGTGGAGACAATTCCACTAGTAGAATGGGAGTTATCTGAAGGGATTTCCCCCTGAGTTCCGTGAACTGGAGAAACGATCTTGAAGAGGCGGCCATACGAGTTACGCCACATGCGTGTCCAAAACACTTGCAAGCCTTCAGGGTCTGCAAGTTTGTGGATCATGGGAAGGTTCACGTTATACAAGTCAACCTCGCCGTCGCGAGTTCCATCGGGATCCTTTCCCCAGTTGGTCCATAAATATTCCAAAATACGGACAGAAAGCTTATATGCAGGTTCATGCAATATGATGGGTGTTGGATGGAACACAGTGCCATACGAGATTGCAATAGCGCGTGTGCAAGAAAGTGCGGCAGACATTGCCGCACCGATGGTACCTGATGAGAGGGAAAGTGCAGCTGCAAAGTACGTAAGACCATTTTAGCTGTAAGAACTTGGCTGTAAGAACTACAATTGCCAACCTGACGTGTTCCTGCCAAAGTTCGGTCCTGAGATCTGGATTGGATTGATGGTCAAATGAGATTGATATGGGGGATATGCACTTACTACGAGATCGATTTCTCCCGGATATAAATTATGGAGGGCAACGTTTGTACAAGTTGCGGGAGTCTTGAGATCATTAGAGATGTGGGCCTGATGATCACAAGATAGAGGCAAGTGCGCGCACACCGTCCAGTAGAATCCACTCTGCGAACTCTCGTTTCTTCAGCGGTCTTGGGGTATCTGATGTTTCACCCTCTACGCCATCTATGAGGGAATGAGTGGCAAAGTTGAAAGCATGATGAGACGACTAGACCTGGCTCCCTTGGATAGAAATATCTGCCTCGGGTAACCTCGGTGATATGGTATGCTTTCCCTTGGTGTTTGGTATTAATATGGCGGTGGGTACGTATGCGCGGTGTCACACTAACCAATCCAAGACTTCTGGGAACTTGGGATGACAACTCTTACGTTCCATTCTAGGGGGCAATCGTTGTGATATAAGATAGTTGTCACGCATCTTGGATGCTCACTAAGATGGTTGACGAGGTGCTGATAAAGACCGAAGATGTAGGGTGACTCCGCGCCTGGCGGGCCATCGTCGTTCTGATAGTGAGAAGATAGGTGGCAAGAAGGTAGATATTGCTTGGAGGACACTCACGACGAGCAACACTCTGGGTGACATGAAAGTTGCCACTGACTGGACCCAGTTTGGCGTCTAATGTTGATGTTCCCATAACCTTCAAGTGAAAAAAGTTATCTGTTCTTCGCCTATCCGGAGCAGGCTACTACAACAAAGCCGCCCATGACCGCCACTTGAATCAGCAATGTCTACCAACTCTACGCCCCATTCTTTGCCCGCCATCCCAATGCTACCTCCCATACAGATGCCCAACAGGAGCGACTTCGATTCCGTCGATTCTTCATCCTCCGTAACGCCCCATAATGCAACCTCCCCCACTGTCTCTTCCCCAATCGCGGTCACAAATCCAACCCCACTCGCTCCTACTCATCATCATTCACAACAAAATCTTCGCAAGTCGGTCTCTGTCGACTCATTCATCGGCTACGAACGAGAGAACTCGTCCACCTCGTCTAGTTCGCGACCTCCTCGAGCCACCACTCACACCCCGTCGGGTTCATCTGGAACTCGCAGGACAGAGTTGTCCGTCGATTCTGCACGTCGTCATGACCCCGAAACCGTCCCGTTGTACGTTCGAACCCGTGGTATAAGCATGAGTACCAAGAGCGATGGTCACGATTCTACTGCGGAGCAAAACTTTGAATCCGAATCCTGGCAGCCTCTGAAAAAGGTGGGCGATAAAATCAGGAAGGGCTCTGTTAAAGGCAAAGAGCAAGCACGACAATCCCGTCGTCCCGGTGACCTCAAACTTCCTGCTCGCAACCAGCTGCCAGCTCCCCCGATAACTAACATGCCAATCCAACATCCTCAGCCAATTTTACGCGATGACCCTCGCCGATTGCATTCTACGACTTCCCTTCAGTCCTTCCCGAGACATTCTTCCCTCACAGACGTCATATCCGGCCGTGTCAGGAGCGGCAGCCTTGGGTTGCAGGCCAACCCTGGCAATAGAAACTTTCTGGCCGATACGATTCAGCCAACTGTGAGGGACAGCTAGATAATTAGATCATCAGGCAAAACTGAAATTTTGCAGTCGTTCCCCAAGGAGATCTCCATCGCTGTCGTGGGCACGCCTGGTTGTGGAAAGTCTACGTTCGTCTCAGAAGATGCAAGAGCTTACGGTGTTGAAGATCTCACTGTGCTCTTCGCCATGTCGGGAAGTTCGATATCTACACCCTTTCGCTGTAGGCAGTCGACGTGTTCGTTCTTCGGACCATTCCTCACGTTTTT
>JBBPRO010001044.1:0-10623 GCA_038093055.1 Boletus mariae
TGGCAAGACAAGGACTAGACTAGACTTTTAAACAATAACTTTATATACTATAGTGATGAAAAGATAATAGATACCCATGGGTATACCCACCAAGGGTATGGGTGGGGGTATGAAATTTGGATACCCACGTAAAACCCACACCCACGGCTGTGGGTATGGGTATATTGTGGGTATGGGTGTGGGTATGAGCTCAGATACCCCAGGGTATACCCACGGTATTCCCTCTGAGAGAAGCAAGTCATCGAAGCTAATGTAATCACATAGAGAGTAAGCATAGATGACAAAGGGGAAATCTGATGGAAGGATACGACTATGAGGCAAGTGAAGGCCGTTTGGCCAGTAACGTGAGATGGAGGCGTAGTTGTAGGAGAAAGAAATAGTGAGTCCGGAATGAAGCAAAGAAAAGAGATAGGGGACGAATCATAACACTAAGCAGAGTGTCAGGTCTAGGTGTGCCTTGCATGAGCCAGTTGACGATCTGTAATTTGAGCCAGCAGGTAACATCAGTGCAAGCACTGTCAGCACCCTGACCGAGTTGAATCCTCATGAATCCATTTTTACAAAGAAGGAAATGGATTGTGCTCACCTGTTGCAGTGCATCACAAAGATCCACCCCAGGAATGTCTCAAATAGAGGGGATCCACCACAGAAGTTCCTTAATAGGACCTGTACAAACAGTTCTCCCTTGGGTACACTGTCAGCGACACCAACAAGCAATGCATTCCTTCACGCACTCATCTGTATGGTTGACTATGATGCCCGTGTTAGCAGCATGAGCTCATTGGTCAGCCTCTGCTAACATGTTATCAATGGCATCGTGGAGAGATATGAGACATCTATTCTAATAACTTGGCCTTTATAGTGGATCATTCTATGAAAGGGAATGTTAGTGAATGGGTCCACGGGATGATTGATATATACTCTGCAATTTGCTATGGGAGTTCCCAATGACAAGGACATGGTCCTGTACCAGAATCGAGCAGTGTGCTTGTTGTTAAAGAGGGTCAGCACTCTGGGTGGAGACATTTGCAGTGAACACTGTTGAGTCACTGCCCTGGGAGAGGACATTTGCACCAGGCATTGCGAAGGCTAAGAGAAGGATAAGTTGGGAGCACACATCCCTTATCTGACTTCATGGTATAAATCATAGTGATGAAAGCTGCAGCATATAAAAATGAGTTATTTAGTCACAATTCAGGCTGGACATTGGATGATCATCCAATACTTGCTGGACAATGTAACGAGATAGTTTGTTTGGCCATGGCCACACCAAAGGGTCCTTGGCTGTTTGGAAACAGAAGTTGTTAACCTTGGTGTCACATAACAATACAGGACTCACTTAATGTGCCAGAAAATGCTATGCCATGGCCACACCAAAGTCTCATCCAGAAGTAGAAGTGGCTGTTTTAGCATCTCATAAGATGTTACATAGTATTAAGTTTGAAAGATACTGGATCAATGGTGTATGGCTACATGTTATTCAAGAGTCTTTCGGTACGATTGCAAAGTTAAAGACAATGAACCTTGCATTACTAACAGGCAAATATTGCGGAGATAGGAAAAGCCGACATCCATGTTCCTTGAACAGTATTTCCTAGAAAAATACTGCAATACATCAAACAGTATAAAATCCCCCTCGCCTTCAAATCTGGGGCCCACTTTATCCTGTCCATTACATGCTATTATTTCTAATGGTCATTGCTTCCGATCTTCACAAAAAGAATCTGCCTGATGAGCTGGAACAAATGGTCTTTTTGTTAGCGAGTAGAAGGCCAGACAAAGACCATCATGTAAGACCTTTTTGTCATCCAAAAATACCATGTTACATCCTATGCTAGGTTCATAATGGATCGGGGAAATGCCACTATGAGGAAGTGGATTACTCCCATATGCTACGCACAGATTTATATGAGAAGGATGTGGTAGTGAAGCGGCTGAGGCTGCGAGAGCAGGGAGCGGTATGTTGCAAGCACTCATTACTTCGATCATGAGGTAGCTAAGCTAATTGGCTACAGTATCTTGAATAGGAACTTACGAAACTGTAGCAGCAGTATCAAACTCAATATGAACTAGTGATACAGTCCACCCAACAGCAGATCTGTACCATGTAGGAAATGGATGCTCAAAAGCAAAGATCAGAACTCAATCGAATCCGACAGCAACTCGAGGTCAGTGGTCTATTCATTAATGAGTGGATGTCCCTAACTTCCGACTTCTTTCCAGCTTGACATACAGTCTCAACTGCAGACCAACCCTGTGACCATTCACACTCAGTGCGAGCAACAGATATGAGACATGATGCAGATGTGGAAAATCAACTTCAGGAGGAGATCAAAAATGCAAACCTGAGAATGAGAGTGAGTATTTGGACACAATAGTGTCAGGCACTTATTGATGGATGGTACAAGGCTGAGAAAGAGAAAGAGCTTGCAAGCATAGAGTTGCACTACACATGCTTTGGACAAAGGGTAGTAAATCATCACAGGGGGTTGTCCACTCTTGCTTACTGTGGGTAGGACCGTGGCACATCATTACCCCCCAACACAAGTGGGACAGCCGAACAATTCTCACCAAGGACTTGAGACAATCCCCTTGTGAGGCCAACAACATCATCCCTGGATGTCATTAGATGACTTAAGAAAGCATGTGGGGTATCTAGGCGAACCCGTCTTGTTGGAATAATGTAGATGTAAGCAGCTGGCCAAGATTACATTGTATAGAACTGAGAAAAGCAGGTAACTATCACCTAAACTGTCTTGTTCTAATGAGATAATAACACTCGTCCAGCTATTAAGGACACACTCTCACATACATCAATCGCATTCTTTGACCATTGTAATGTGTACACCCTTCTCTTTTTCACTCTTGCTGTTGTTTTATACGTCTTTTAGGATCAATAGCTCATTGCTTCATACTACTCAGAGACTACAGCGAAATTGAAGCAAGCAGAAGATCTTAAGGACACTAAGCACTCGAGGGTGTTCCATGTGATGCAATTTGCAATGTAATGTGCAACTCGACCTCCAGAGTATACACTTCATGTGTAACCATAGCTATCATCAAAGGTGCATTTAGCTCTCATTAGTTCTCTTGATGTCATGTTTTAATTGCCCTTTGTATGTAGATGTCTGTTTGAAAATAAAACCACTTGCCTGTTATGCACTCGTCAACATGGTGCTATTCATTCAGGGACTTTGTGAGCTGGATGAGCTCTTTAGGCTAGTATTGGCGAATATTCAGTTGAGAATGCCTCACTGGAGTAAAGTCTTATGTGAGTTCCCTTCAACCTAAGTGCTCAGAAGCCAGACCAAACTTCCATCCTGGTGGATTATAAAATTGTTCAGAAGAATGCTCTGAAGATGTTTTGTGGGGGTCACCTTTCCAGAACATGTTGTTCCTTTGGGGAAATAGGATCATAAATAGTATTTCGAAGTCCAGTTGCACAACTGCAAAAAGACTGGGAACTGGACTGGACTGGACTGGACTGGTCTGGCAACTGGACTACAGTTGCAGTTGCCTTGCTTTGGGACAATGTAAAGACCACTTTGGACCGGTTGCAACTGGTGCACAGCCACATTACCTACTTCCCATCATTTTCCCTGGTTTTCTAGCATTTATTTTGATTTTATTAGACTATATTTCAGTTTGATACTTTTTTATGCTCTATACATGACATGTAGTTTTAAATAAATCATATCTACCCTTCTCATGGTCCGAATTACATGACCAGGGGACGGATAGAAAGCCATTAGTCAGTAGAACATTTCATACCTATAGTTGGGAGCACGGTTCCCACGGGTTAGGGGCCAAAAGACCGGTCTTTCAAAGTCCAGTTGCTTCTTGTTCAAATTCTCCAGTTGCCAGTTGAAGCAACTCTAGAAACTATGCCGGGTTAGGACATGTCTTCGAGCTCTCAAAATGTGAGAAGGGTGGATGAGGGAAGTTTCTAGGGGAAACCCAACCAACTAATGCAACTCATGAGGTACCAACGCCGGGTTAAGACGTGGCCCAGAGGTTAGGGAGGTTTATGAGGGTAAAGATCAAGAGAACTTGACTGAAGTTGTCTGGTATGGCTCTTGGGCCTTATATACTACCAGAGTATGTACATCTGTTTGTACTAGATCTGTCCGATATCGTATCATAAATAGTAACCCTAAACCCTAATGAGTCACTATGAGTCACTATGACTTCTTAGCACAGGTATCTGTAGGATCCGATGATTGTAGCTGAATGGCTATGTGCCATGAGGTTGCCTTGTGGATGTGGCAGCACAGGTTCCTTGCATAGTTATGCAATGAGGCTTGCCATGAGGCTTTGTGACTATGGATGTCAAGTCAGACATTACTGTGTTGCATAGCATCCTGCAGTGTGTATGTAGTGAGGCATCATGTCATTGGTCGTCGTCGTGATATGTCATTATCCGGGGATTCGGAATATGACTGAGATGTGCCTTGTGCCTACATCGTGTATGCGGTGTGGCCTTGTGACTAGGATCCATGCATCAGTATCCGTGGTCTTCATCTCATAGGGTTCTGGGTTGGACATCATATGTCTGAGGAATGAATAAAGTACCTAGCACAGCTATGGAATGAATAGAAGGCTGTGTCAGTGGATGCTCATAGTGATGTCATGTGCTGTGTCTTGCATCATGACTTGTATCATGGTCAATGTGACTCCTAGGCTGTGTCAGGCCTTCAAGGCTATGCACGTGTGTCATCGTGGATGTAAGGTACTCGAGATATGATGCTGTCATTAGTCATCGAGAGTCCTTGTGATGTGATGGGATTGTGTCATGCCTCCAGGTCATTGTTATGATTCGTTTCCCCTAGTACTCTTTTCTTTGGACTCATCGTTCCTCTCATCTACAACTACCCCTCTATCCCACGTCCCTGGCCCAATGGCCTTCACTTGTCTGAGGTAGTCGTTTCCTTCCATCTGATTCCATCTGAGTCCATCGGCTTCGATGACTCGTTCTTACTTAGTCATCCTTTCTTGTGACTTCGTCAGCCGCCGATGAGTCATCTTCCTCTAGTCATCTTAGTGACTCTTTATGACTCAACCTCGTATCTCCCACGCCTGCCCTAAACTCTTAGGACGGTACATATACCTTCGATACTTGTCTTGTCTCTTTAGCTTAGATCTCCTCTGTACTCAATACCTTGTACACGAATCTAGCCCCATTGCCTTCCCTTGTCCCTTGACCCCCTTGAAAGCCTACGCCCGTGCTTTGAACGGGTGTCTCGTCCCTCGAACCTTTGAACTTGTCAAGTAGGAAACCCCCTTGACCATCCCCTTACGTCCCAAGAGGAAACCCCCTTGAATGTCTTTGAACCCTCAACCCTCACAGAGGCTACGTTTGCTGCCCTACCCGGGACCAAGCGTAACAGTCATGCATGAGTCGTTGGATTGACTAGAGTCATCCATGATGGAAAGGAAAAGGTTCCAGGATAAGATTAGATGTAATAACATCATCATCATCTATCACTAGATAAAATGGAAAGAGAAAGATAAGATGATAGATAGGGGTGATGAGAGTACCGTTTGTAACACCAGTTGCCTAAAATCTGAAAAATAATTATCAGTTGCAAGTCCAGTTGCCTAAAATTTTGGAAAAAGACTGGACTGGACTGGACTTCAAAACACTAGTCATAAACATGTGTGGTGTTCTAATATTGGATAACATTATACCCTACTTCGATGAGCACGAACCTGCTGGTCTTCCAAGTTGCTCATGTTTGCCTGTGAATTTCTATGATGCAGGAGGGAATATAGTAGATCTGTTCTTTTCTTCACTGGGTACTAGGTTTGTGTCATCATAGTAGCAGAATGACATGTTTTCACATCAATCAAAGAGGCTACCATACCTGACAAATATGTGACTAACGCGAATGAGATGTATGGACTCACCTGTGTATGCTGTCTTCTTCATTTGGTAAGCAATACCTTTGCTTCGAAAATAATCAGAAACTGCTTGAAGCAGCAATGATTTCCCGGTTCTGCCTTCTCCATGGATCAGCATACACAAGGGTGGAGGAGCAAAGCTGACAAGAGTACGATCTACATGCTATGTGATTATCTCGAAAGCATGCAGTTGATCTTCATTAAGTGTGTGTATATCAATAGTGTGAGTCGGCCCACACTCTTCTAATGACAGAGCTGGAAGGTTGGAATTCAGAACAGATACTAGCAGGGGCTGCACACATGCTCCATTGTTGTTGGAATTAGCTACACGTGCAGACAAACTGTTTGGCGAAGAATTGTCCAAATGCAACCACTATTTTTGCAGATTTGCTATGTCACATTCTGTTGCGTTTCAAACATTAAAGTTCAAACCTAAAGAGAGGTCTACAGTTGAATCTTCACTTTCATTGAATAATCCAATAAGATGACCAGCTTCAACAGCCATCTGACCATGAAGAGCTTCCCGATCAACCTTGACAACCTCTTCAGTTTCTCCTTCTTCATCGACATCATGGACGTCATCTAAACCCATATTATTCGAAAGCAGTACTTGCATGCCATCATCAGTGTCTTCTTACGCTTGTTCTTCTGCAGCCTGTTTGCAATGATAGAAGTATTGTATGTTTTCCAACACTTTCCTCTCTTCTGCAGACATCAATTGTTCCATGATAAAAAATGCGGCTTCCTAGGATTCACCAGCACCTTTCAGATCAGCCTTCATATCCTGCCAAGGCTGAAACAGTAATAACATTGAAGCCTGATACAAATCTTGATCATCTGGATCATCTCATCGTGCAAACCATGGCCCCACAAAATTAAGCAAGTTGTTGTGGGGTTGCTGATGAAGCACTCTCCAAGTAGTCAAATGAAATGGATGTCACAATGTGTACAGTTGTAGACAGACAAAGATGACAATTCTGATACTGGGTTCAGATATTTTTTTTACCACAAACTAATGCCACATCTAGACTTAGCAAGTAAAAATACATTGATTTAGTGTGTTCCACATTTTTTCCCACAAGGTTTTGGGTTGGCCAAAACTTTGGTTGGATTGAATGTAAATATATATAGTGATCAACACTATCTAATTGGCAAGAACTGCTTCAATAGACATTATTGCCCTCTGTGAAACTTGGTGATGTTATTTCTGCTTCTTAACAGCCCATTCTGCAGATTTCCCAGTAAGACCCATTCAGTATGCAGCCATGAAATGCCAAGACCGATTGATGAATTGTCGGATAACCCTAGTCAGACAAGCATTTAGTTGTTGCACTGTACACTGCTTTGCTGCCTCAAATGTGCCCTTCACAACTTCACGATAGCGATATTTGCACCAGCCCCAGTACTATAGAATGGATTGGACTGATCAGTTGTAGAATTGAATCAAAATAAATTACAGACCATCTCAATAGGATTCAATTCACAATAGAACTTTGGGAGAAAGAGACACTCGTGTCCTGCTTCCTTGATGAGGGTCTCAGCTTAGCATGGACAACTGATTGGCAAAGTCATCTTGCTTACTCAGGAGGTGAGCCATGCAACAGTTGTCATTTTCCCATGAGCAGACAGGACTGTACTTTGCTCACAATTTACAAACATTGAATCCATGCTCCTCGAGTACCTGTTGAAGACCTTTAGGCTGGCCATCAGGTAATGTCATTTGTTGTGGCTTTCCACGGAGTTCAACCATAGGATTGGTGTCTGGAATCACAGTATCCCGTCGCCTGCGTTGTTTCCCACCATTTGACTTGTTCATCTCGAAGGCCCTCAATGCATCGGGTGGCAAAGAAGCATGAGCAGATGACTGATCAAAGACGAACAATGAAACACAATCCAGGTGTGCAGTCTCAAAAATCCGGATTGCACGCTTAACCTGTTTCAGCAGCTGCTCCATATCCCACCATGCGTCGGCATTTGTACCAGGGTAAAGATTTCCCATGCTTCTTCAATGATATCGCCATTTTCATTTCAGAGTGCAAGTCGTCCATCCTCCACATTGATAAATCCTGAGACATGAATAATCCTGCCCCTTCCTTTTTTTGTAGGATTTGCTGGCCAGGTAATAAACTAGTATGGGAACATTTGAGTATGGAGATCAATTAGAAATAGTTGGCACTCACTAAGCGTGGGTCTTGAAATTGTTACCGTGAAAGCAACACTCATCATGAAAGTTTGCAATGATCTTCTTTTCACCAGGTACCAGCTCAGGTTCAACACAATGCAGCTCTGGCCCTTCAAAGTGCACCATCCGGCGCTCAAATGCAGCCATTGCAGGTAAGAAGATATCCTCATGATACTTCTTAATATCGTCTCGCTCATGTCCATTCATATAGATACCCTTCTTTAGCTGTGTGCGTTGCCATCCCAACTTCAGCAGCCAGTGTTGTGCTGTTTGTTCGCAGAGTAGTCTCATAAGGTTAATGTTCAAGGAGGGGAGAATGGTAGTGTTGAGCGCATGACAGAATCATGGCGGAGTGATTTGACCAACATCCTGCAAGGATAGCCACTCACGTGCAGCAAGCTGGAGCTGTTTATCTTTTAATGGGCTGAGAGCATTTGCCTGACCTCCATGTTGTTCAACATGGAGCTATTCAAAGACTTGGTAATGTTGGGCAAGAGCCCTGACTCTACGTGCAAAATGGACTCCCTCTCCATCATGCCACTGATGAGCGGTTTCTAGATTAGCCTCAATGTGGCCAAGGCCTTTGAGGCAAAGGGTGGCGAAGTTGCGAATGAGCAAGAGCTGGTTGATTTGAGATAGCAGTAATGTTTTTGCTCCTTTTGCGAGGTCGTCCTTTACTTGTGTTTGCAGCTCTTCCCAACTCCTGACCTCAATTCCTCCCCTCTCCCATTCTTCAAGGTCATCCTCTCAGGCCTCCATGTCCTCCAAAGGCTCCAACTCAACATCCACCACCTGTAACCCATCAGCATAGTCAGTGATGCTTGTCAAACTTGGCGCTCTGGCGTCATGGACTAACTCCGAGTCATGGGCCGGATTCGCTGGAACATCATCGACACATGTCACAAGTTGTGAGACTGCAGGACAAATGGAGGGCTTGATACTAGAGGCTGTCTGCAGAGATGGAGAGCACGTGAAGCCGAGACCAGTGAGTGCTGTTTGGTTGGATAACAGCTTTTTGTAGCGTCATTGTGTGCATGCTGACTTGCTCCTAACATCAGGACCCTTCTTGTATTCTTTAGGTCGCCTGCAGAGTGATTTTCGTTGGGCAGCATGTCTTGCTTCTGTGGGAGAGAGCCAATTTTCATCCAAAGGATCGTCGCCAGCACTGATCGCAAGGTCAACCAGCCACGCACAAAATTCATCGTCATCCGCCTCCACAAATGTCATGTCCAGGCCAGCCTCTGACTCATCATCAGAGTTGTCCTGATTCACAACAAACATCAAAGATGGCAGGACATTCCCAGTCAAGATCCGAGTCCAAGTCTGAGTCAACTTGATTTTTAGCTCCTGGCTCAGGTGTGTGAGAACATGTCCTTCCTTGTTTTAACTACTGACCTTCACCATCAGACGTGCTCAGAGATGTCAAAGATTCCATTTCAGCAACACCAATGACTTTTTTATTTCATAGACCATTTGTGTTGCTTGTTATCATCATTTCACTGTGCATGATCACTAACCATATTTCTATCGTTTCCTCCAGATCACAGATTAGGAAAGGCATGCAAAAGAGCCCCAGTAAATGTCGACCAGTATAAATTGGAGTACTGATGTGAGCGAATGACATCTCCCCATCCCATAAGATAAGAGACAACTATTGGGCCTGCCAATTCTTGTTTTCAATTGATGGCATGGATGATGTGGAAAATCAACAAGCACTGATTGTTCTGAAGATCTCGAATTCAATCTCTGGAGCATGCTATCTGATCAATGTGAAACTCATGCCACTTCGACATGACACTGGAAATGTTGTAGTTTTTCCCTTGTTTTTTGGTTTGATACATGGAGGCATGGAACATCACATTCCGCTTATCAATCCTATTCATCAAGAACTTTGTATCATTGTTATAATGTAAATTCACTGACAAATGAGCAATCCAGGCATTCACATACTCGTAAGATCTTTGAAAGTGACAATTCCCTTTCTCATCAACCTCATATTCAGCAGACGTTGTAAACGGAGCATGCCATTTACATTTATAACGACCTCCTTTGCAAGGCACAAGACATTGGTGGTGTTCGCATGTATGAACCTGACAAACTCATCAATGAATGTTGTTCATTCCAATTCACCAAAATCATACCTGCTTAGCCCAGGCCACTTCACATTCAAGTTTACATATCTTTTCTTCATACTGATCATCCGACATGGATTCAGGATTACTCCATGCGACATTCACATTATTTGGAACCTGTGGCAAATCTTCCTTGTTCCGAAGTCCTAGAATATCTGTATGGATATTTTCTTGCAAGAAATGTATGACCTGCAGGCAAAATTCTTCATCAGCAAAACCCATGGCCACTGGCCAGCCTTGGACAGTGCTATACAACCCTCACAGCCCCCACAGCCCCCATAGCTAGGTCCCCCACTGTCTAGTTCACCTACAGTCACTTACAGCCAGTATACAGTCCACCTACAGCCAATCTACAGCCAATCTACAGCCCATTATATTTAATGTGACAATGCTTTGGCTTATCCATAT
>JBBPRO010001046.1:0-10614 GCA_038093055.1 Boletus mariae
TGCTGTCCCATCGCCTCGTGTTGTACTCTTCTGATGACCCCCGGCAGAAAGCGAATGCCGCGCTGTTGATGGCACTTTATGTCGTGCGTGTGCCACCAATTTCCCATCCCTGTCCTTATTCTGCTCAGATGATTGTCCAACGCCGTACACCGTGGGAAGCTTTCCACCCGATCGCTGAGATCGAGTTTATGCCCTTCCGTGACGCCGGCCGTGGTCCCTCCGACTTCAATCTCAACATCCAAGACTGTCTGTGGGGAATGTGGAAGGCCATGCAGAACGGCCTGTGTGATATGAACGAATTCAGCGTGGAAGAGTACGAATTCTACGAGAAGGTCGAGAACGGCGATTGGAACTGGATAACACCCAACTTTATCGCATTTGCATCCCCCGTGGATTCCGCCTGGATCAAGAATCAGAAGGAAGCAAAGCAAGCTGCTGCGGATCCCTCCTCCCCGTCCCGACCGGGAACAGCAAGCTCTACCCGTTCCCCCGCTACTAACCTCGCCCTCCAGCGCAAACTATCCACCCCGTTCTGCAGCTGTCTCGACTACTTTGAGAAACGTGGCATAAAGCTCGTCGTCCGTCTGAATACCGAGCTGTATGACAAACAACTATTCCTCGATCGCGGCATAAACCATCAGGAGCTCTATTTCGATGACGGCACGAACCCAACAGACGAGATCGTGCGGACATTTATCGATTTGTCCGACACCATAGTGGAAGCTGGCGGAGTAATTGCTGTTCATGTGCGCCATTTTCCTCTCGATTCTCGTCCTACTCGGGTACGTGGTAACAATTATCTATCAGTGTAAAGCAGGTCTGGGACGAACAGGCACTTTGATCGGAGCCTATCTCATCTGGAAATACGGTTTCACAGCCTCGGAAGCGATTGCTTTTATGCGCATTGTCCGTCCTGGAAGCGTAGTGGGTCCCCAACAGCAATACATGTACCTCAAGCAACTGGAATGGGCAAAGTGGGCGGCAATGGATGAAATAAAACGGGTGCAGGCTGCCGCTGTCACGGCCGCAGTACCGGTCGTAACACCCGTGACACCACCTGCAGAGCAGGATGAGGAGATGGGAGAGGATGGCAGGGCGACGCCTACCGCCAACGGCGTTGTTCCGATACCCTTGCCCCCGGTGACGCCAAGTCGACACGTGGCCGCTGCCGCAGCGAAAGCACATGCGATCGCTCCCCCCGGGCAGCCGAGGAAGACACCTATGGCGAAGCGCGTTGCGGTGGATTCAGACGATGAAGCGGAGGAGGCGGATGATACCCTTCCAGCGCTTGGTGCGGCGCCGCCTGCGACGCGGCAACGTGCCAAGACGATCGCGCGGCAAACAGGCGCGAGAGGGACGGCGTCGGAGCAGCGACCGACGCGCGTGCTGCGGTCTGCGGCTGCAGTTAACCGGAAACCGCCGTCGGCGACGAGCACCACAAAGTCGGTGCAACCGCCCAACAAGATACCAAGGCTGGCGGGGACGACCGCGCGGACGACGGTCAGGGGGGCTGGTGCGCCCTCTGCGCGTCGAGTTCCCCAGCCACCACCGTCGCCGACGCCGTCGAGACTGCCTACGTTGGCAAAGCGGAATAATGCAACGAATACCCTGGCGGAGATGGCTGCGGGAGCCAAGTCGAAGCCGTCGTCTAATGCATGGATGACGAACGGTGCATCTGCCGTTGTTGTTCCAGCATCCAAAGCTACGCAACGGCCTGGACCACGTCCCGTACGGCGGAGGAGGAGCAGTTTTAGTGCCGCTGATGTTGTCGCATAGCAGGGACTGTGCGGGCCGTCCTTGGCTTCTTTTAATCTTGCTTTCGTCAGCGCTGTCGGTATTTATCATGATCTCTTACTCTCTGGCATTGTAAACGGTTTAGCAATCCTCATCCACACATTCACACTGCCTTACTTGTGTACATCCACCATGATCAGTATTGAAGAGTTTAGGTTGAGCCTGGTTGGTCGCTATGATGCGGGTTACTGGTGTTGACCGTTGTCACTCTGAACTCCACACAAGCCGATTTTTAGTACGACGTCAGATGTTGAAGCATGAAAATATCGAATCCGTTGCTCCGAGTTTATGTAAAGTCCACAGCCGGTTGAGCTCAGTGACCTTGTCGTCCTCTTGATACCTACTATAGAGAAATCGCTGTCTTGGTCGGATCTCGAGGCCCTCTGACTTTCTGATACAGAGAGAACTATGTAACCATGATGGTACCCTTCAGAGGCAATGAAGAGACGACAACATCCTTCATCATCCGCAAGTTCCTTCCACTCCAAGATGAGCATCAGCAGCACCACTCATCCTCAGAACTCGAGCAACAGCTGGCTGTTGCCCGAATTCTAGGGGTGAGTGCATTGCCTCCAGGCCCTTTGTCCAAATTGAATTTCATCGCCCAACCCTGGGGCACGCGCATGAGAATCAGTCGAAACAAGTATTTAACCTATTAATGGATCAGTAATGGATGACGAGGTATCGATGAAATCACACCTTTGCCTCGATTGCAAGTAATCATACGAGGAATGAACATTCAGCTCCATATTCATGCCATTGCCGATGTTATTCAATCTCGTGCGGCAGCGGCAGCAAACAGAGTCACCACCTAATCTTTGTGATTCCACAATCAGTAAGTACAAAAGTTTAGGAGTGGCGACCAGAAGTTTATCACCTTGTGTTCCCGATGCTTGGATATTATACCAGTTGTTGTTTTTGAGGATTGCTGTTCCATTAAGTTACTGTAGAGAGACAGGTTTTTGTGGGGGTGACATAAGCGAGCGCTGTGCAGCGGCTGTGCGGCTTGAATGCGGGATGCTTAACTACTACGAGCCACATATGCGTGCTTGTACCACGGTCTGATATATCATTTCCCCCGCTACGACGGAAATGACAGTCGCTGTGGGAGTCAAACGGGAACTGTTTGATACCCGAAACCGAACACCTATCATGAAGCGGGGTTCTTGGTCACACCACCAGCCTGCAACAGGCTTCAGTGATCGGTGGCTGAACCAGATCCCGCAACACTCTCAAGTAAGTGACACGCCATAACCTTATGCCTCCGTCGATTCAAAGGGACGAACCGCCAGTCGTTCGTATGGCGTTACTAGCAGGTCGGTCCTGTTGTGACATCCTCATGAACCCTGGTTTTACCCTGACGTTGATTGTGGCATTCCTCGCTCAACTCTGGATGGTTCCATCTTACTGGCATCAAGAATCCGATGTAACGCCCTACCATATCATGGAACCAATAGCACGAAGGAGCGCCTAATTAAATCCGTCCCGGAGGTCGGATATATGTACGAGGGACAGATAAGCCATAGTCGTAGTTCTTTGCGGCCTCCACTCCACCTTCGGTGGTCATCCACTTCATGGCTTCCCCACTCCAACAGATTGTCACAGAAATCCAGCAAAACAATTATGTCACTCGTATGGTGCCTAGCTGCATCGACCAACATACTGAACTTAGTGTTTACTCAGTCATCATCCTCACTACCGTCGGATACGATTACAGTCAGTTGTGCATGTTTCTATGTGCTTCATGTTGACGGACGTTGGCATTTCAAGTCCTCACATTCTCAGACGAGGTATGATTGCTCAGCGCTCAGCGCTCATTGGCTTTACACATCAGAGCCTTGCCACAGGTAGAATATATTTGGGTAACGATCACTATTTTCAGTCGATATCACATTCTAATTTGGATGCAGAATAGGCCTTGGACATGGGTGTCTACGTTATTTTTTCTCGTGAGTGTCCGCCAATTCCGAGGAATCATCTCAAGGTTAACCAATGCCAACCTCCCAGGTTCGTTATTCCGGCATATGTTCGGCCGTGTATGTCCTGCTTTCTGCAACACATTAATCGATCACTGATCAGCTGTTCACTAGAATCGCTTCCATTTGTATGTATGTTCAAAACCTGAACCTGTTTTTGAGCTGACGTGGCCCGATTCAAGTTGGAAGCTCTTTTCTACCTGGACCTACAAAAGTAATTTCCGGTTTCATCCATGGATGCTGATAAAATTCAACTATGTTTAGGTGTATGTATCCGCACTTCATATTAAGCTTTTCAAATCAACGATGATTCTGAACAAATGATTCTTCTCGGGCAGTTGTGCGTACATTGATCAATATTCAACGTTCACTCCGATACTGAACCACAGTTTCAAGGTAGCGCGCTTATCATCCTTTTCCGATGGGCCAAATGCATTTTTATCTCTTCAGCAGACTGTGAGATTCCATCGTTACTCCTTGTGAGATGAATAACATTGGTGAATGCAGTGGTGATGATACTCCGCGTGTGGGCATTGTACAACCGGTCAAAATTCATCCTCTTTACCCTCCTATCACCGTATGCCATAGAAGTCTTGGCACTTCTGGTTCGTTCATTTGCATACAGCATCTGGTACAACTCTTATGGTACGTGACACACGGTTTCATACCGTGCACACTATGTAATAGGCCGCCGTTCTCTCAAACATTTAGGGGTTGTTACTCCAGTTCTCAATTACTTGCTTTGCGGTTTGCAACCCATCTCCCTCGTTTACATTGAAGTTGTAGACTGTGCACAGCTCACGCTCGGTGCATTGATGTGTCTGTTCATCTCCGTTCGGTTCATCAGGGAGTCAATACAAACATACAGAGCGAGGAAGCAGTTTCAGTTGAGCAATTACATGAACCTGTTCATGAGGGAAAGCATATTTTATTTTCTCGTGTACGTCCGCTTCTCATATCCCTCTTTCATGCCCTTGATCTAACAGCAAGCTATTACGAACAGTGTCCTGAGCTGTGCACTCACTAATTTATTGGCAACGTTCAACCTTTTAACGACCGTATGGTGGGCGGTGCTCGAGTTTATACCCACACTGGCAGTCGCCCGGTTCACAATAAGCTTGCGGAAACTTTATGCACGCGATATTCAAAGGGGATGTTCGGAAAGAACACTTGATACGGCCTTTGGCTTCGGCTATGACGAAGAAGTTGTTGTGAGCACGATCATGTTTGCAGACACTCAACCTGGGCAAGACGTGGAGTGGGGCGAAGGGATGGCGATGCAGGAAAGGAACGGCAATGCTCCATCACCGGCAGATTGATGAGCTCTGGCCAGTATATGATCAAGAGGATCACGCTGTTGATGAAGCATCAGATCGTTGCGAATGTACTATCCCTTACCCCCAGTTCGGCACCCACCCCCAGTTCGGCACTACACAAAATATGCAACATTTTTATTGTTCTACCCCCCACACATGAGTTTCTAGACTATGCCTGTATCTACGAAGTTGAACGAACCAAATTGACGCAGTAGTTCTTGAGATCGTGCAGTTAGCCTTTGTCACGCAAGTGTCACTCGCCGAGTACCTGCTGAAGCGGAGTTTCAAATGTGTCTGCCTACACGCGTGCCAGCGCTGTCTTCCACCGTGTTCACAAATCTTCCTCTTGTTCACACTTCCGAGTCACCAACCCGTTATGCACTCGCAGGCTCGTCATCAGGCAGTCCGATGTATCATACTCACATTCCTTATGTAGCTATAATAGACACAATATTGTCCCACAGTGCTCCCTTAACACCTCATCTTCCATATCTTCCATATATTTACCCTCATGTTAGTTTATTAGTATCCTGGGCAGATGTCCTTTGAATTGAGTACAATACATACTCTTCGTACTGTGACACTCGTAGCTATGTCGACGCTGGCGGAATCCTGTCTCTGAGTACTTTGTTTATGCCGCCACAGCCCAGACCGCCCAAAGTACATCCAATGAGGGATTCACCGCCGCTAGTCGGAGGGGGTTAGTACTGCCCGCTTTCTATAACGAAGCGGAGACTACCAAACAAAGAGTGTGAACAAAGTTGGGGAGGCGACTGTCGACACCATTCGAGGACGTTTACATGGCTTTTGCCTCTAGGATCAGGTAATTAAGCCACAGCTATCTACTCTTTCTCCACTCTGGAATATCTGTGTACACACTCAAAGAACCACTTGAGATCATCTGGATCTACGCCCGGCGTGATACCATGTCCCAGATTAGCAATCCAGCCAGTGGTAGGACGAACAGCGCGGAACTCGGCGCACATGCGCTTCACCTCGCGCTCGATAGCCTCCCGACCACCATACAACACCACGGGGTCGATGTTCCCCTGCAAAGCGACGCCCCGCGGGATCGCACCGTCCCTCGGATCGACCGTCCATTCCAAACCGATGACGTCGTACGTCGCGGTGGCAGCGAGCGCGGGCGAGGCGCCCTTGGCGAACAGTATCAGCGGAACGCGCGGGAGATCACGCGCGCGCAGCTGCTCCCGTACGCCCTCCGCGATCTGCTCCACATACGCCAGCGAAAACTGCTGGAAATCGTGCGGGGCCAAGTCCCCGCCGTTGGAGTCGAATACCTGGAGAAGCTGAGCCATATGAGCGCGCGTGACACGGTGCATGAAGCCAACGGTACCTGTGCGCCCGCGGCCACCTGGCCGACTAAAAACGCGATGCACGCCTCTGTGATGAGCGCGAGGAGTGCGTGGGACGCTTCGGGGTACTTGAAGAGCCACGTCTTGGATTTCTGGAGCGTCTTGCTCGAGCCGCCCTCGATCATATAGGACATGAGCGTCCAGGGGGCGCCGCAGAATCCGATGAGCGGGACGCGGCCCGCGAGGCGGTGACGTGCGAGTGTGATGGCGTCGTACACGTACTGGAGCCGTTCGGTGACGCGATCGGTCTCGAGGTCCTGCACGTCCTCGGGGACGTCGAGCGGTTTGGTGAAGACGGGCCCGGGGTTCATGAGGATCTCCATGCCAAAGGCTTGGGGGATGACGAGGATGTCGGAGAAGATGATGGCGGCGTCGATCTCTGGATAGCGGTCGATGGGCTGCAGGGTGACCTGTGTGGCGAGCTCTCGATCCTGGCATATTTGAAAAAAGTCGTATTTCTTGCGGAGCTCTCTAAACTCTGGGGAAGGGATTGAAAATAAGCATAGGGTGATGAAGAGGGTGATGACCTGGCAGATAGCGGCCTGCCTGACGCATGACCCATACTGGAGCGCGCTCTGTGTGCTCGCCACGAGCTGCACGGATAATGAGGTCGTTTTTGAGCGGGGGGAATACGTTGGACATTGATCAGTTGGTGGTGATAATCAAGTTAGAGGTGGCACAGCCACGCAGATTGATTCAAACAAACGATGACGACGAGGAGAATGTCGAACCCAGAACAACTGATCGACGAGCGAGTGGTCTCCCTTTTCGTGTTGGCTGGTGCTGAATGGGCGCAGATTCAAAAAGTCTGGCGAGTTTGACCGTCTGCGGCGAGAACTGCTGTTGGCGTTTCAGCGCAGCGTAGGGTTTATAAGTTTAGTATGACGCGGGTCTATGCTGACGATTTCGTGCAGGAACGACACGAGGCTTTCCAGAGTCGAGTGTATGACATTGCGCGCGAGCGACTGGCGTCGGACGACAAGCTGATTAGCCAGAGCCAGGACACGCTGTACCGCGAGCTGATGGGGGAGATGGACCGGTGAGTGGAATGGCTTGTTTTGCACGTGATCCAACGCCGCCAAAGATACCCTGTGCTGGAGCGGGCAGTGGCAGATGCCCCGCTGCTGTCCGACGGAGGCTTTGCGGAAACGATCCGCGCCGCACTCGAGCGCATCCTCTCACAGTCGGGCGAATGATCCCCGGAAATACAAGCAAGTAAATTCAACATATATTCCCAACATATACGACAAATCAGTGCACAGGGTCTTGTTGTATCAACTCCAACGCCTTTGCTGAGCGAGGTTTGATGGAACACTTGAACGGCTTTGGGTGACTGCAGGACATGAGGGTCATGTCCAACGGTCGAGCACGCAGCTCACCTAATCGTACCCGTGGAAGGGTCAATCTCTGGCGTGATCTCCACGCCGTTCTCGACAATCTTGGACACATCAAAGACCGCCAGCGACATTGCGACCGAAATCCACACGGATGCATCGGCCAAGTGGAGGCCGGGGCAGATACTGGTCAAGAGAGTCAGCCTGGTGACCAGCCACGACCAACGAAAAGGTACCGTCTGCCAAATCCAAAGCATATGGAGCGGGGGTCAGCCTCGGGCTCTTTGCCATCCCGGGCGAGGAAACGCTCGGGCTTGAACTCGCTGGGCTCAGAGTAGATCTGGGGGTTGTGCAGCATGTACCTGTGCAGAACACGTGGGTCAAGGGAGACGGTCGAGTAGCTGGGTGCATACCAAAGGTTGGTGATTATGAGAGAGCCCTTGGGGATGAAGTAGCCGTCGTGGACGTCGTCTTCGATCACGCGATGGGGTACGCCTGTGCAGATGTGAGCGGCGTAAGATGTGTGTGGCAGGGCACGCACCGACAGGAGCGACGGAGTGCCAGCGAAGGACTTCCTTTACGAGTGCGTCGACATAAGGGAGTGAATCACGGTCAGCAAAGCTCGGGAGACGATCCGAGCCGACGACAGTGTCAATCTCTGCCTGTGCCTTCTTCTGCGCCTCTGGGAAGAGGGTCAACGCCAAAAAGAGCGAGTTTATTACTGAAACAGTCTATATTGCGCCATGTGAACAGCACGTGCCAAAAATGCATTTACACCTACTGTATCTGCGCCACCTGCACCACATTCAGCACGTTGTCATCCAAGAATGGAAATACACATACCGGAATATAACGATGCCGATGACCATTTCACAATGTGTTCTTCCTCGGCAGAAAGTGTCTTTCCCTCGAGCAGGTTGGAGACAAACGACTCGGTTGCAGCACCCGCAGACTAACACAAGTCATTCCCTCGTTGACCACTTTGTGGTATCTGCTCACCATCTGGTCCTTGACAAACTGGTAGGGTCGCTGGACCATTTCTTCCAGCGTTACACGCCACTCCTTTGCCTTGACCTTGAAGCCCGCACCAGGGAACCAGTCAGGGACATGCGACACTGCCAACCCGTGAATGAGACAGCTCGTTTAGACATGTGAGACGTACAGGCTGGAATGAGATCGACCATGAAAGCACCAGTGGCGGTCGATTTCGAAAACTGATCAACAGCTCGATCGGCAAGGTCGACAAATGGGTCATCGTGTTCCTTGACCTCGTATCCATGCGAAATGCGCAAAATGATGGCACCCGCAGTATGGCGAACGTGTTGCTGCAGTTCGCCAGGTTTGGCAAGCACGCGTTGCAGGAAACGATGTGTTTCGATTTCCTCTGCGGGATGGTACGAATCCATCGCCGCGCGACTGCCAATCACGCGCGCAAAATTTTTTCGGTATTCACGGAGACGGTCGCCATAGGGAAGGAGAACGAGGGTGTTCTTCCACCCGACGAGTTCCCCGCCCATGGGAAGGACGGGGCGGTCAGAGTAGATGGAGCTCTTTTTCTCGAGCATCTCCGTCGCGACGTCGGCATTATTTAGCACGAAAATGTGCTGGCCGAGGACCTCTGCATGGGCAATGTCACCTGAAACACACTCAGACGAGTCACCGTAGATAGAAGAGGGGATGAATACCATATTTGCGGCCCCACTCGGCAAAGGTGAGCCAGGGTTTAATGGAGGGCATGTCAGCAATGTTACCGATAAGAGGGAGACCCTTTGGTCCTGGGGGGAAGGGAGCTGGTTGTTTCTTGGTCAACATCTGGTTGACAACGTAGAGACCGACACCTGCGAGACACAGGTCCAGCCATGTGACACTGCTAAGCATCGTTGAGGGGGTAATGAGCGATAGTGTGGTTGTAAGATGAGAGAGTAGACTGAGTTGGGGAATCCAGACATCATGCACATGACAGAGGAGTTATATCTGCGGTCCAACCTGGGAATGCCGCGGGTTTGTGATACCCGTGATTGGCCAGTTTCCCAGGGTCGCGATAAGATTCTGACACCTAGCTAGAGGCTCAACCATACTACCGTAGGTTAAACAAATCTCCACCGGGGACAACGATTTTCCAGCACCCCACATCCCCATCGTAGAGGCTCAACCGTACTACCGTAGGTTAAATTTTCCAACACCATCGGAGTATACTAGGATGATCAAGTCATCCGACGGCTCTCCAGATAAACAAAGGTTTACGACGTTTGCCCCATAGCGACGCTGCTCCACAATCCGAATCGCACATTCAGTATCCAACCCCATTGGTCCCCGCCCATAAGTATCTGATGCCTATCTCCGGCCTTTCCATCGTGTTGCCAAGTTATTCGATGAAACACATCTTTGTGGGTGCTTGTCTGTTCATGACTGGCATGACGATGACAGCGTTAAACACGTTTGCAATACCGTTTGACTTCGGTAAACAACCAACAACAACACTTCCAAATTTGTACCCCATTTGCCGTTCAAAATTGCAAGTCAACGACCATGGCAGTAAGTTGTCTTGCCCTCACCCGTACACCTCGCTCAACGACACACAGAGCCGCTGCCTCTACACTCTCCGGGCCCCCAGGTCGTCTCTATCCCGGTACGTCCTCACCTCTCTTACCCATCGCCCTACTGACCAACTACCAGACTGGCCTTGCGCACCGGTCGATCACGATGGCTAGCCACGGCAGCTGAGCCACCAGCAAACCCACAACTAGACCGCATCGTCGACGACATATCCACTCTCACCCTCTTGCAAGCCGCAGACCTCGTCTCCCTGCTCAAGGCAAGC
>JBBPRO010001047.1:0-10611 GCA_038093055.1 Boletus mariae
ACACGATCAGGAAGTGCCTCACCAGGACCAAGGTTGCGAGTCAAAATGCGATATTGCACTTCACTGGCAAGTTGAATCATCGCATCAACGTCGCTCTGACTTTTTTTGCCGTCGTCGGCCAAAGCCTGCATTTCAGCGTCCATGGTATATTCTCCGAGCAAAAACGCGTTCACTAGATGCTCCTTGATTGGAAAACGAGCCTTGACCGATTTTTCTCCAGTCCAATCTTCTCGGTGAGTTTTACGTTCCACGAAAATCTGTTGATGAAATGGAGTTAGATATATAATGACCTACACATCGCCCTTACGGTTTTAACGTCGGTATCCCCGTACCACCGTAGGCGGATTGCTTCAGCACCCTCAGTCTTTTCTAGCCGGCCAAGGTAGAGATCTAGGTCCTCATTGTCAAAGTATATAGATGTGATCGCTATTGAAACTCGTGAGATTAAATGGCGTCAAGAACTTGGCAATCTACCTGCATCCCTGGATTCGAACTCTTTCTCCGCGTTGAACACTGTCAATCATAACCAGAGTCAGATTCGCAAAAGCCGTGATAGCTAAAACCGGACGAACCAAGAACGGGTAGGTGCTTCAAAATAGCTAATTTGAGTGGAACAAGGTTGTCTGGATGCACCTGATAACTGATGAGACCACGTTTGGACACAGGTGGAACTTGGTTACCCAGTATTTCGTTGTCTGTCGAACGAACGCACTTTGACTGCCGCCCGCACTGGAGTCTCCGACAACGGGGTGGCCGCGCGTGCGAACAAGGTTGTAAAGTTTTGAAAGCTTTACGATGAGAGCGTCCCAGTTGTACTTATAAAACGGTCGTTCTTCCAAGTAATCTTGAATGAATGTAGGCTTGAGCGGCAAATTCGTTTGTTTCTGAGAACATGTTAGCGTGCCAGCAAATTTGTTGCAAGACGTGACTGACGTCATGTTTCTAGAATTTCATCAGAACAGGGAGGATACCAGTAGATGAGGATACGAACCTTTAAGATCTTGAGAAAGCCTGTGATATTTAGTTTTGTGTACAAGGCGAGGTCGTGTACATCGGCGACGAGCGTGGCCACTTCCACTTCCAAACTATGAAAAAGTTCTTCGAGTTCGTCATAGGAATCACCACTCCCTTCGAGGTCGTCTTCGTCGTCAGAGCCTTCATCCGGGCCGTAGTCTGAGGTGCGTGGATCATGTGACTCGGGATCACTAGGCGTAATCGGAGACATTTCAGACGATGAGGGGGTGTCCTGTTGGGCTACGAGACGTTTCAAGTCATTTTCGGCATCACGAATGCGACGGGACAACTCAGAGGTCTAAAAACGTCGAACAGTGAGAAGAGTGGCAGCGAGTTGATTGATGTCAAGTCATGTTGCACCTTGTGTTTCTGGAAGTCGTGAATCTTGTCCAGCTCACTTTTGAGCATGGCGGTGAATTCGCGTTCATCCTTGTCATCCCAGTTGTGGGAAGTAGTGCGGGTCTAGATAGAGACGGATCAACAAGAATAGACCGTTGAATGAAACTGTCAAAATCAAAACCTTGAGCTCCCGTTTAAGAAGGTTATAGTCGATATAAAATGGCTTCCATTCGTCGTAGAGGCTGGCCTATATCGCGAGCATGTTTGCAGGTGAAAAGATACGACAATAAAACTTAGCATACCGAGATCTTCCTTCCGAACTTCATGAGGGGAAGAGAAAAAGGGATGAGTGTGCCAGTGCGCTGTCGGCTTGATATGCCGACCTGCCGTGGGAAGAAATGATATGAATAAGTCGATCGGTACGGGTGGCGGTGCTTATCCAACATGTCTCGCGCAAAGATCCTTTTCTTGGGCACAAGAAGGTTCATCTCTTGAACCGTATATTCTTGCGCAACTCATCGAACAATGACCCCCGCAGGAGTGGTAAAACGTCCATATTGCAGGTTCTGTTCAAGGATCTACCCTCAAAGCAAACGTTCTTCCTCGAACCTACAATGCGCGTCACAAAGTACCCTTTCGAGTGAGTCATCCCTGCGTACGTCCCTTGCGCTCCGACAGACATGCTCGGGCAAGCACTCTCATTTCGCTCGAGGTGTGGGACTGTCCCGGAAACATCACGGTCGATACTCTAGGCGCTCCTCTCTCTGAATTCTCGAGCATCGTGTTTGTCATCGATATCCGAGTAAGCGCGTTGCCTCCTCGGAAGAACAACCAATTCACCCTTGCAAAGGATCTTTACCAACAACCCATAGTCAAGCTCGTCGAGTTCATCGTCGCCGCGTGCCAAGTCAACCCAAACATAAACCTTGAGGTCTTTGTACACAAGGCAGAGAAACTACAAGAGGATGACAAGATCGGTAGGATTCTCCGTCCACAGAGCTGTTCACCGCAATGATCTCGAGATAGAGAACTTTCGCCAGATCAACGAGCGCGTCATGGACCGACTCGTGGACGAATCACCAGAATACGAACAAGTTCCTCTGAATTTCCACCTGACATCCGTCTATGACTATTCACTTCAAGAAGCATTTTCACGCGTCATCCACAAACTCATCGATTCTTTACCTTATCTCGAGAATTTGCTCAACATCTTTTGCGCCGTAAGTTGCCCCTCACACGTTGTCTTTCCGCCTCGGGTCTCAAATCACCCTTTAAGAACACCTCATCACCCAAGGCATTTCTATTCGATACGACTAGCAAACTTTACGTCGCGACCGACGCTTCCCCAGTTGACCAAGCGACGCACAATCTCTGCTGCGATTACCTGCACATGCTCAACTCCTTCAGACCATTGTACAAGTACGGACGTCTTGTTCAACAGCCAACCCTCGCTGATCCCATATCAGGTCCGACACGCCACCGTCTACAACAGCTTCGTCGCCCGACATTTTCCCTCCAGCTGACGCCTCCGATCCTTCTTGCACATCAAGCACCAAAGCGCCGTTTTACCCATCCGCATCGACGTCTCTGTCGCCCTCGCAACCGGTCACACTCACATACCACCTCGTCACGCCCCACCTGGCGCTCGTCGCTTCGTTGCCCACACCCGTGTTCGAGATGAGGAGAGGCCTCGTGGAATGGAACGTGGTGTGGTTCAGAGAAGGTGTGAAAGAGATTTGGGAGGTGGAGAGGGAGCGGAACGAGGGAGAGCTGGTCGCGTGACGCGCCGTGGTATGGCACAAATCTAGGTGTGTCAGATACGAGAATGCGACTTGAAGTTGAAAGCTTGGCAAGCAAGGGAAACGACACAATCAATATGGAGCAAGTACGTTCGGTACGTGAGCGTGCGGGCAGGGAACGCAAAAAAGAATGCATCAGCCGGGAGTCGAACCCGGAGCTAGGCCATGGGAAGACCCAATGTTACCGCTACACCACTGATGCTCATCCATTGTCTCTTCGATGAAACGGTTTAGACGTGCCGTCGATAGAGGTCGTTCACAGTGCGCGGGAGACACAATCGATTTGATCACAAGGGACATTGTCAAATAATTCCGCTGTGAAATTAACAAAAACGCCCGACTCGCGCACACACCATCCTTTGTAACATGGGGTGTCTCGAAAAACTGGGAACTTGAAGCCACTCGGAATGTGCCCCTTATTTTCAAAAGATTTATGTTTGCGACCTTCACACGCATTAGTGGTGTAGCGGTAACATTGGGTCTTCCCATGGCCTAGCTCCGGGTTCGACTCCCGGCTGATGCATGTCTTTTTTTTCCGCTTCTCGGTGCAGATGTCTCGACACCTTGATCGGAAAGAAAAAGTCCTCGATTCCATCAACGACTAGCTGCGTATACGTCCTTATCGAGGGGTACAAATATGTCCGCTGAATGAAAGGTATCACAAGATCTAAATGGTATGCCAACGATCACTTCTCCCCATTCGTTGTGCGAGGGTGGGGGTTACCGCCCAAGTTACAGGCGACACGGTCCGAGTCTAGATGTGCATGTAAGGACAGAACGGGATGATTGTCGAGAAATTGGTCGTAGGATGAGGCGGGGTGGTCCCATGATCCGTGAGGGAAGAACAAAGTACAAGTGGAATTAGATACAAGGAAATCGAGAGAAAATGGATCCACAGGGTTACAAATAGGGCCGCGGTTGCTGGACAAGGATACCTCATGAAAAGCAGTCGGGAAGAGTAAAGTTCTTGAAGATTTTGCTAGAGAGCGCGGTTCAGGAACCCTCGTAACAGGGACACGATCATCAAGTGGGACTTACTTTGCGTCGAACAACCCCCAGTAACCCTGCCAACAATAAGTATGAGCGGTTCCCAATGAACTGATATCAGAATGGTTACCTCGACACCACCATATTGATCACCCTAAAATATGATTGAGTACTCTGCCATTGAGCTCGAGGATGTGGTTACATACCTGCCATGGCTGGTCACAGTACTACAGCACGGTATGAGCCAGCGTTTATTTTGCAAAAGTGTGAACGCACCTCGAAGAAAAAGTATTCCGTGTTGTTTGTAATTGCTACAAGACGAGATCAGTCACTTACGACATGTAAGTTATTTCAGAAGTGTTACTTGCCTTGGCAAGCAAACGTGTCAATGAAGATCTGAAAATGCCTGAGAATGTCAACCGCGTCTACAGTACAAACGCACACACCTGCAGATTAGCAACGGAAGCAGCCGATGGGCCATCAGTAGGGTTGTAGTTAAGGGTCGATGTGTTCTAGCCAAGGTTTAGCGCATCAAGGCCATGTTCCCAAGGATACATACCGTTGGCCAGCCAGTCTCGGCAATGTACATTTGGAGGCTACTGGAAATCTTTGCAGCAGGCTCGACGTTCGTCGTCTCAAAGAATTCATAGGTCCATCCTGCAGCAGCCTGGATGCTTTGGTTTGCGAACCATGGGTGGACATTTGACATGCCGTAGTTGACTACTTCAAGCACTTGCGTGTTGAAGTAGCTACCCGCATCGGCGGTACCAATAGGTATATTTCCCATGTTCATTGAGGAAAGCATGCTCTTCGTGTCTTTGATCCACGAAATGAGCGTTTGGGCGGCTATGACGACTCGTGAAGCAAAGGCCGAAACAGCGATAAAGAAAACCCTACCTGCGTTTCCAGCGACACCGTTAGGGTCATTTTGGCCAGCGGCAGTGACAGCACTGCGGCGCGGGATACGTGAGATGATGGATGCCAGTACAAAGAAACCTACTCTAGGATGATTTCGTTTCCAACAGTCACACCACCAACGTTGGTAGCACCAAACTGCTGGAGGGCGGTCTGTATTTCACCTTTTTGACGTTCATAAGCCGTTCCATTGTCGGTCAACGAAGGGTAGTTTCCGAGCCATACAGTCATGTTGACCTTGGTGGCTTGGATGGCGGCAAGAACGAGGGAAGATTGGTTGCAGTCTGCACCATAGATGCGAATGTTGGTCGTGATTTGAGACATGAGCTTGGGAGGGGTGAGTCGAATGAAGGGCGATATACAAGTCAAGTACCTGAATGTCCTCGATGACATCATCTGTGGACGGTCAAGGGTACGTTACTGGAAATGGTGTTATACTCACTCAAGGTTACTCCACAGTTGGGCAGCTGGCCGCCGAGGGGGGTGTAGGCGATACCCCAGAACGCATGCTTGAGAGCAGGGTTTTTTTGGAAGTTGCTGGGGTCACTGGGATTTGTGCCTGGAGGGGCGCTGCTCGAGGAAGAAGCTGAGCTGCTGTTCTTTTTCGAGAGCACGACACCGAGGGTGACGCCTGCAGCAATGAGAATGGCGAGGAGCAATACGGAGCCAATGACCTGTGATGACGGGTCGTGAGATGCATGTCACGCGCGCGGGAGACTAACCATGAACTTGGACCGCTTGTTGGACCGTTGGGTCTTCTCGAGCCAGTCGCTGTTGCGAGGCGCCTCCAAGTTCTCGTATGTATTTGGGGGCGGCATGTAGGGAGCTTCAGCAAATGCAGAGGGCTGTGCGTTTCTAAAATTTGGGTTGGTCGGGGAAGGAGCGTAGGTGCCGGGCTGGCTTTGGGCGGGCTGAATTGAGACGGTGGTGGTAAAAAAGAAAGGCGAGAATGCCAACGAATGTTTATGGTAAATAAATATATACATATGCGAGTAAACTTTGGGTACATACGTGGTCGTCGTAGTAATTCTGCATCTCTGGTGTGGATGCGATCGCCGGGTCGTCTCGGTAGGAGTGGACTTGGCCCATCATGTACTCGTTGCCGCGCTGCATACTTACTGAGTGGTAGTAGAAGGGAAATGCGTCGACGATCAAAACACCCGAATTCGGTGAGCTATTTTTGTAAATTGAAATTTATTATTCGTTTACACACTCCGCAGTTGCAATGTTCATGACATCCCAAATTTGGAAATGTTGCCGACATATGACATCGCAACGAGTGACTTGTGACAAAATATACAACAACTGCCGGCGACGCTGCCCGTCTCGGCGCATCCTCGCCGCCCATCGGCATGTTCTTCTCACTGGTCGCCGTTGGCGGCATGGTCATTGGTGTCCCGTTCCGCAGTGCTACATGCTCATGTTCATACCTGGACTCAGCCCCTCCGGAAGAGGCGTGTGCGGCCTTTGTTTCCTCAACAGCCGCAGCCGCTGTCTCTCGTCGTCGGGGGCATTTCGTTGCGATGGTAGAGTCCGGCTGCGGCTGAGAGACGCCGATGTTGGGCTGCTTGAGTTGGATGGAGGCCATTCCGCAACCGGAGAGGGCGCCGTCGATCCCTGTGGTGTTTCTGTAAGATCAAGGGGATCTATAGCATATGGCCCAATGCCATCAGTCACGGAAGCGAGAGACGATGCAAGCAAGAGTTCGCAACGGGGGCGTAACGGGAAATCGGCGTTTAGCCACGTGGAAGGGTAAGAAGGCGCGGCGGCGCAGAGGAGGGTAACCCACCAAGAGGTTCGTGTGTTGTGCGTCGCCGCATGATCCGTCGCTTGTCCTTGCCGACGAGCTTCCAGCCATTCGTGGATGGCCGTTCATCGTCAGACGTAAGTACAAGGAGATCAGAATCATCTGGGTCATGTGAAGGATAGATTGGACGGTTCGGTGGACGCCAGGAGGAGGAGGAGGGATCTGATCGTGGTGGGGGAGGAATGTCGAGCAAAAAGGAATCCTGTTGGTCGATAAGAAACTCGAGGACCTGTTGGCTGAGCAGATGTTCGCTCGGGGAAAGCTCGTGATCAGGGTGAGAGATGAGACCGGGACGAAATATGACAGCAAGATCTGAGTGAGGGTGAGTAAAGGGGAGGGGAGGAGAGGAGAAACGAGCACGGACTGGCAGGTGTCATGAGATTCTTGTCTGATTTGCGAGCAAAAACGGACAAGAGGTCGAGAACATAGAGGAGGAGATATTGGTTCGCTCTGGGCATGCGGGAAATCAGGTGCCTGTATGTGGCAACGACCCTGTCATGGTTGAAGGGTTGCTTTGCTAAACGCGGTATCAGGGGTGGAGCAGGACAATAGAGGAGCGGTACTAACCGAGGACGTCGCGAAACTTGAAAAGGAGATGAGGGATGAAGAGAGGGAAGAGAAAGTAGAGACTCACGTTGTGATACATGTCGTACGGGATGACAGGTTCCTGATCGGAGAGGAAATAAGGGAGGGATGAGACGTAAGACGGACGGAACTTACGGGCATCTGAGTGAGATATCGTCGAAAAACGCTGGCGACGTCGTGGGTGTTGTAGTGTTCGCTTTTCCAGTCGAGGGATTTTCCGTACTAGGGGGGGCTGTGAATGGGAGAGAAGGGCCAGAGAACAGCTACGCACTCGGGGCGGTGTCTCGAATGCCGCCTGTAGCTCGCGCATGCGTTTGGCAGAGCCATTTACACGAAAGGTACCTTCGATCTCGGTGGCTGCGGGGTGTGAGCGGGATGGTATATAAATGGGGGACGAAAAGTACCGTTTTCCTTGAGATGGAGACCACTGGGGGGAATGAGCAGGGCAAGTGGGGAAGGGAGAGGAACGGACCACTTTGCGACGACGACTGGGATATAACCCCATACGTAGAGATCGCCGTTGGCATTTGCTGTTGATATTTGGACGCTGGCACGTCTGAGAGAGTCCTTGAGTGGCTTGGCAAAGACAGGGTGATGGTCCGCAGAGGATGCTGTTGGGGTTGAGGAGACTAATGGGGTAAGAACGGATAACGCACGCTGGCTGTCTTGTTTTCTTGGTTTCTGAGCATGTGTGAATTGTGACCACCACTTGAGGAGGGATGCTTTGGAGGGTGTGTTGTCTGGCACCATAGTATTAGCTAGGAGAAGAGTGAAGTAACACAGCCACACGTCACTTCTCTTCCTCGACAATGATTCGACTCCTGGGCTCAGCTGCCGGTCTTGCCGTGTTCGGCTTCCTTCTCCGACGCATTCTCCGCACCCGCACTCCCCGCCTCGGCACCGACGACTTTGACTTTATCATCGTCGGCGGCGGTCTGTTCCGCCCATTTATTTTCTTTCTCCGCTCACTCCGCTCTCGGCAGGCACTGCCGGGTGTGTCCTCGCCGCCCGTCTCTCCGAACGTGCAGATCTGCGCGTCCTCCTCATCGAAGCCGGCCAAAGGTCTGTCTTGTCTCTTTGCATGCGTCTGTGCTCACCTTGTGCAGCGGAAAAGCCCTGTTTGAGAGCAGAACGCCCTCTGCGTTCAACCGTCTCTTTGACGGTCCACACGACTACAATCTCTACACCGTCCCTCAGCAGCATGCAGCCAACAAGAAGAAATTCTGGCCCCGTGGTATGTAACTCCTCTGTTTGCTTTCTTCGCTCACGCCGTCCCAGCCCGTCTCCTCGGTGGTTGCTCTTCCATGAATGCTTCCATGCACGTCCATTCTCTATTTCTCCTTCCTATTCTCATTTCCACCCAGGGCTCATTATGGTGCACCCTCCGACTATGACGAGTTTGCTGCAATAGTCGGCGACAACTCTTGGTCCTGGAAGAACTTTGAAACGTGCTTTTTCATTCTATTCTGTCTCTCTATCTTCTTATCACCACCACAGCTACTTCCGCAAGTTTGAGAACTACACCCTAGATGCACGATTCCCACACGTCGATCCTTCCATACATGATTCTCACGGTCCCGTCACCATCGGTTATCATGCCTATACTTGGCACGGTAGCCCCCTCTTCGTCCAGGCTAGCATCAATGCGGGCGTTCCATTCAGCCCCGACTTTACCACATCAAATGGCACTCTTGGAACCAACAAGGTACCCCTTCATCCTCTCCAATCCTCATCTCTCACATCGTCCCACAGATTAGTCAGTGTATTGTTGGTTTTTTCCTCGCAGGTTACTCACCGTTTTCCAGTGACTTATATCGACAGTCGTGGTCAGCGCGTGTCCGCGGAAGTTGCCTACCTTACCCCAGACGTTCTTGCTAGACCCAATCTCAAGGTCGTCACCCTTTCCCGTGTCACAAAGATCATATTCGATTCTTCCTCGGGTACACCGCGCGCCGTCGCCGTTGAGTTTGCCAATTCCAACCAACCTGCAGCCCGCTTCCACGCCAGGGCCCGCAAGGAAGTCATCGTCTGGTATGTCTCCCACCCGTTCAACACCCCTTCCATTATTCCTCCCCAGTGGCGGAGCAGTTCACTCTCCTCAAATCCTCATGCTTTCCGGAATCGGCCCTGCGTCTCTTCTCGAAAAACACAACATTCCTGTCGTCGTTGACTCCCCTGGCGTTGGCGCTAACCTTTACGACCACCCCACCTTCCCCTTGCGCTTCAAAGACAAGCTCGGTGTTTCCCTCAACTACGCCCAGCCATACGACTTGACCAGTACTTTCAAGCTCTTCAAAGCACTCACGCAGTATCGGCTCTTTGGGACCGGTCCTCTTACTACCAACGTCGGTTGTTCTCACACGCACGCTTTTTATGTGTTACTGACTCTGCTCAGGCTGGAGAGGCTGTCGCATTCTTCCGAACTGATGATCAGAAATTGTTCCCTCGCTCGGAATACAGCAAACAAATCGAAGATACCACCTCCGCTCCAAACGCACCTGATATCGAGCTCATCCTTCTCCCTACTGTGGTCAGATCTCAGCCGCGATTGGAAGCCGGGTTGCATGCGTATACCATCCTGACCACCCTCTTGCGGCAGGTCACTCGTTCTTGAATGTGTTTAATACTGACTCTGCCCACAGCCCGACGAGCGTTGGTAGTATTCAAATTAACTCTGCAGACCCCTGGGACAAGCCTATCATTGATCCAAAGTCGGTCTTGGCTCCCTTTTTTCCGATGCCCATTACTCAACATGTCCTCAGCTATCTTGCCACTCAGCATGACATCGATGTGATGATTCGCGGGGCTCGTTTGGCATATAGGATCGCTCACACGACTCCGCTGACGGACATTACCAACGTTGGCGATACCCACCCCCTTCTCGACCATCACCTCGACCGGTTGAGCGACGAGGAGCTTGGCGAACTCGTTAGGAACAAGGTGGAGACGCTCTACCATCCTTTTGGAACCTGCAGCATGGGCAAGGCGGACAATTCGCTTGCCGTCTTGGACACACAGTTGAAAGTCCGGGGTACTCTTGGTCTGAGAGTGTGTGATGCGTCCGTGTACCCCAAGTTGGTCTCGGGTCATACGGTCAGTGTGTCCCTCGTTGTGTACAATGACGCTGATAACGTTTGCAATAGACTGCGCCTGTCCTCGCTGCTG
>JBBPRO010001048.1:0-10606 GCA_038093055.1 Boletus mariae
TCTCCCCCCACTCGCCCTCGCAACACATGTCTTCACGCCCTCCCTGCGTCCCACGCTATCGCTGTCGCCCTCCCCAATTCGCTCGCCCCTTGCATGCCCTCCGACACGCCTTGGCGTGCTGTTCTTTAAGTCGTTTGGTTTCCTCATCGACGCCTCAACTAGGGATTGCTTGGACTCGCCGAGTTTGCAAAGTGTGTCGCGCCTGGGTGCGATTCAGTAGATGACCAGTGCTGGAGGTGAGCTCGTACGATGGGACGTAGCTGCCCTTGGTGGCGAGGATGTACTGGGCGAAACGCGCGTTCCTGAGCGTGATGTGGTCTGGATGATTCTGGTCGATGGGGCCGACGTCTGTCTCGCGAAAGCCGTTCTTTCCAGTGTGGAGTCGTTGGTGGTTGTCCATCGACGACGACGACGCTCGTCATGACAGCCAGACCCGACTTTCCAGCGGCCTCCATTGGGAGGACCCAAGGCGCCAACATCGCACGGACGCCCTCCTGCAATACCGGAGCTGTCCACCTCCTGCTCAACCCAACACAGACATCCACAGTTGATAGCGCCAAGTATGTCCCATACACACCCAGACAACGACTGGCAACGACGCACGCAGCTCGCAAACCTCAGGCCGGCTGCGCAGACGATCGGCCTTGACGCCAACTCTGTCGAGTGGGCCATTCTCGACAAGATCGCATACGAGGGCGACACCTCTGACGAATGGTCAGAGATATGGAATGCCCTCACCAAAGCAAGGATAAGTCTCGTCCTTGCTGTTGGCTGCGCTCCTCACTGCTTCTAAATGACGCTACTCCTCCACGCGGAGTCGCGCTCAGCCGACGTGATCACGCCAGAACTCGTCCAGGACCACCTGATCTGGCAGCCAGAGAAAACACCGCCATTCTCACGCGCGGCCAGCTCGTCGGGTCTGTCATCATCATCCTGGATAGCCCGCATCGTTGATCCCCTTTTGTTTAGTGACACGCTAACCTTTCGTCCCAGCGTGCACCGCTCTACCAAACCATACCAGAGCCTCTTGAAAGTTGGCGCCGTTCATCTCACACAGTGCACCCCTCGATGCTTTGGCACCACTCCCCGTGTTCTCGTCTTATCCCCTTTTCACCGTCTCAGCGTTCAGCCCAGCGCTACCAGGGCAACCAAACCACCCCTTCCCTCTCGACCCGGCGCGCACCCGCAACCTCTGCCCGGCTCTCCGTGCAAATCGTGTCTTTCTTTAGATAGAGACCCTCCACGCCTCCTCCCACGACCGCCCCACTCACAGACACGCCACCATCGACATCCCCGCCTTCGTCATCGACACCATCCTCTGCAGAACAGACATTGCCACCGGCATCATCGGCGCACTCAAGGGTGAGATTGCCATCGCCCTCAATGACCAGCCCCCCTGGCTCGTCGACCGCGTCCACGCCTTCTCTCCCCATTCGTCGAGGTCCCCGCGGGGAAGAAAAAGTTGCAGGATATCCGAACCGGGTCGTGTATACAGTCAATGGTGCGCTCGACAAGCCGGACGAGCTAGCGGACAAGTTTCAGGCGTTTTACAGGGCGGTAGAAGGAGAGTTGAGGGAGGGGGATCGTGCGCGGGTGCACGAGGATGGGTTAGATGAACCAGTTGAGGAAAACGAGGCGGTTGACGTGCGGATATGTGAAGTCCTTGAGACGATCGAGTGACGAGTCTACCTTGTGTACGCTTCTCCATGACAGGCAAGTGTGGACGTTCAGGCTGTCGTTCTGCTCACACATGGTATACGCATAGGTTATTCCTTCCCTCGAGCTCGGACGATGCATCTCACAACGAAGTGCTTTCGAATTGAATCGCCCCGCTGAACATGTTGGATCTAGGTCTGGAGCATCTCGACATTGATATTAGCGATGCGAAACACGCAGAGGTAGATGCGGTTGTCCAAAAGTGTGGACAAGGTAGGTTGCGTTGCGTTGTTCGAGTTTCTTTTTTTTTCTCATCTTCTTGGTGCAATTGGATACCACTGTTTGTCCCCCCTGCGAAAAGTTGGCCGTGTTAGTTTCTGCTCACAAACTCGTCGTTGGTCGGTGCGGTCGCAATTGTGAACGTAGCTCAATGCTGATGCGATATAGAGGGCCTATCAACAATCCCGCCCATTCGTCCGAAAAGTCAAGGCGATAATGACAAGGATCCAACGCACCGTCCTTCTGGTCCCACAGATTCTACTGAAGTGTTGACGGTGCCGGTCACTTGCATTCAGATGGAAGGGAAACAAAGTCCACTGTCACCTACGGTGCACCTATCCATTTCGCCCGATCAACCAAACGGCATCAAACCACCCCCTTCGTCTGACCCCGCTCCTCCATCGACCTCGACCATCTCTGGCGACGTCATACTCCTAATCCTGATCTTTTCCATCGTGAAAGCGAACCCACTCCGACTCGTATCCCATCTCCTGTTCACACAACGCTTCCGCAATCAAACCTATGGAGGCCAAGAAAGCTACTGCCTGATCAACCCGATGGCCGTCGCCGAATTCCTCGAAAACGTCGACTTCGGCGCGCTGGGACTGGGCGAGAGCGACAAGGTGCCCAGGTACGTCTTCCTTCTCCCTTCCGTCCAGTGGTTGCTGCACGTCTAGCACGGTGGACTTGCCATTCCGATCGCGCGGCCAGAGCCGACGCCCGAGCGGCTGCGTAGGCGCGGTGGCGGCGAACAAGGTCCTCTCTGGCGTCGTCGACACGTCGTTTGGTGTCCTCCGCGCGTTTTTGCCGCAAACCGTCCCGGTGGGCGCGTTGGAGGATGCCCACTGGCGCCCTGGTCTTGGACTCCGCCGCAAGATGGGCTTTTCGATCGCGGGGCTGTCGGCGGGGGTCACTGGGACTAGCAAGGTCAAGAGCCAGGGCAAAGGGAGCTCATCGACGTTGGGGTCTCATCTGCAGGTCGACGAGGGCGAAGGGACGGGGTCGTCTGGCGAGGAGAGCGCAGAGGAGAGCATCGACGAGGAGGGTGACGAGGAGGATGATGGCGTTGCCGAGCGCGACGAAGGGGAGGAAGAGGCCCATGATACGAGGAGCATCAAGAGCTTTGAGAGCATGCTGAGCGGCGGACGGAAGCGCAAGACGGACGCTGCGGCGTCCACCAGGCGGAAGCGGTCGACGGACCTCACGGACCGGCTCATGCATGGCATGGCAGGCATGTCGAGGCGCGTGTAGGGCGGGGATTCTGCCCACAAGCCACAAGATGATGGCCTCGACGCGGCGGTTGCCGCCCCCGAACTGTCGGTTTGTCCGAGCAGGACATTCGAGTGTCTGAGGCGGGCGAGCTTTTGCGCGAGTACCAGCGATTGATCGAGGCTGTGCGTTGTGTGGGCGGATTTCGGGAGTATGACACAATTTCTTACGACCGTGTTTTATCTTCAAAGATCTGTTGATACATCCATGAGAAGGCACTGGGAAACCGGCACGAGTGCACACAGAGAAACCTGAAGACACAGGCAGTCAGTGTAATGTATTCAATTTCATGCATCTTGACATTCGAGAAACATGAGCATATAGTATTAGCTTGGTAATTTCACTCATGGGTTATTTGTTGCAAACAGACAAACAAAAGCAATAGGTTATATGAGAGAAATGGAAAGATAATTTGTAGCAAAGATCATACTAAAGAGAGTGAAATATAGCTATCAAACAGAAACATCATCAGTTCCAACAAGATATCCAGGACTCTCCAAACAGGGAATGATCAATATTTCCCTGACATATGCCATGAGTGGATATAATCAAGGAATGGACAGGTAACCAATGAAAATGCCTATTCCAAACAGCAGCCCAGCCAAAGACAACATTATTTGAGGCTTCAATCCAACCATCAACTATGGAACAGGAATGAAGAGAAATGAGGGACTGTACATTCCACACCTTAATAGATTGGTCAACAGACCCAGAGACAATATAGCTGCTATCAGAGGAGTAGGCAACAGACATGACAGCAGCTGTGTGCCCCTGAAATGGACCTGCCACAATCTCACCAGTGATTGCATCCCAAAGCCTAATAGACTTGTCCTTAGAGCCAGAGACAATGTGTTTCCCATCAGGGGAATAGGCAACAGAATTGACACTGTTTGTGTGCCCCTTGAATCTGTTTGTGTGCCTCTCAAATGGACCTGCTACAGTTTCACCAGTGGTTGCATCCCAAACCCTAATGGTGCTATCCCTTGAGCCAGAGACAATATACTTCCCATCAGGAGAATAGGCAACAGAGGTAATACTGCTTGTGTGCCCCTTGAATGGACCTGCTACAGTTTCACCAATGGTTGTATCCCAAACCCTAATGGTGTTATTCTTTGAGCCAGAGACAATGTACTTCCCATCAGGGGAATAGGCAACAGAGTTGACCCAAGTGATGTGAAATGGACCTGCTACAGTTTCACCAGTGGCTACATCCCAGACCCTAATGGTGTGGTCCTCAGAGCCAGAGACAATGTGCTTCCCATCAGGAGAATAGGCAACAGAGTTGACACAGCATGTATGCCCCTGGAATGGACCTGCCACAGTCTCCCCAGTGGTTGCATCCCAAACCCTAATGGTCTTGTCAAAAGAGCCAGAGACAATGTGCTTCCCATCAGGAGAATAGGCAACAGAGTTGACATGGCTTGTGTGCCCCTGAAATAGACCTGCCACAGTCTCACCAGTGGTTGCATCCCAAACCCTAATGTTATCATCCCAAGAGCCAGAGACAATGTGCTTCCCATCAGGGGAATAGGCAACAGAGTTCACACTGCCTGTGTGCCCTTGCAAGCTATGACCCTGTGCTGGCCAACTAGCTGGATGCCCAGATGTCATGGAGGCATGCTTCTGCAGATGGTCAACCCAGAGTTTGCACAGTGGAGAGCTGGTTGGGGTCTGAGGCATGGCTGATAGATACAAGTGGGGTGTAGATCCTCGGAGGATGGGGGAAAACACATGAATAAACCTGGATGCTTCTGATGCTAATGTGCCAATCTCTTCACCCTAGTTCCCATCTTTGTCAGTATTCTCCACATATCACCATGGTTCAACTAACCTTGGCCCAAGTGCTTAAGATACTGCAAGCCTCTCGGGCAGATAGGATGGAGGATACTCGGGAGTTGTGGGAGAGCAGACTGATGGCTTCAAGCCAGTAGGGGAAAAAGTGCTTGAAGAAGCGAGTTACTTCTTTCAATAGTTCTGGTGTACAATCGACATGTTGCAGGTGGTCCATCCAGTATTGGCAAGAATATGAAAGGTGAGGGGGGATGGCAGCTTTGACCCGATCGTGTAGGGCAGGGACAGCTGTGTTACAGAGTCGAGAGTCTTTGAGACCACAGATATTGAACCGGAGTTTATTTCGCATGCAAGCCAGCAATGCTCGTCCGAGAGACAGGGAGTGGTGGGGTAGGATGCGGACATGGAAGGTCGAACTGCGACCCTCGTTGAGCAAGAAGTCGCGAAATGAGGTGTGAAGGGGGCGGATAGGCTTGTCTTCATCAAGCACTCCATCCAGTAGCGATCCCATCTGTTTGATGATATATCGTACATTCAGATCTTCGTTTGAGTAGAACAGGGCGGATAACGAAACTAGAGAGAGTGATTCTTGAAGCGCGAGAATAACGGCCATGACATCGTGAAAGGATTCTCGAGTGTCGTCAGATGCAAACAATTGATTTAGTATAGTTTGGTACAGTTGATCTAAGGGCCGCACGGAAGGACTGCCTTCACTCTGCAATAGTAATTCGAATCGCTTGCGCGGGTTGACTCCAGGAGCTTGAATAAACTTGCACGCGGTGGCAGCCCATTGAAAGAGATGCTGCGAACGACAGACGAGCACACGACACCACTCCTCTTTTTGCGAAGGCAATGCGAGTTCGGGATCCTCGTCAAGGGAGTGGGAGATGAACCTTTCGATATCTCCGTCAACAATTTCCACCGGAATTTCGCCTAGTTGTTTATGAACCAGGTGCGGGCCAGATTGAAGCTTAGTCAGGATGTCGCTCTCTGGTCGGGCCGTGATGAGGAAACGAAGGTTCGTCGGAAGAGCGTCCTCAACAATTTGCTTAGAGATCGCTTCCAAAAGTACTCGGCGATTGGCTCGATCGCCACTTTCGTCAACAGCGTCGATGATCACCACCAGTTGCGGTCCGATGGAGTCCAGGTTCCTTCTACTAGGCTCGACAATGAACCGCTCCAGTTGTTCCAAAGGCGATGTCGACGTGCGCAGCGCTCGATTATCTTTCACGATCTCCCAGAGCGCGGATTTGTACTGCGGATCATGATCGCACAGATCGCGCGCGATAGTGCTGAACAGGTTTCGCGGATTCCGCCGCGTGACGTCACTGCTTGCGAAGCAGTACGACGAGGCTAGCCTCTGTTGCCCGTCATATAGTCGAGCGATCGAATGAGCTACTGCGGACTTGCCCGAACCGGCAACCCCGGTGAGGAGACACACGCGCGGTGCATCTTCGGCAGGATCATTAAGAACATCACAAATCTCCCGAAGGAGAGACTCCCGAGTGCCAGGCAAGCATCTCTTTTCCTGCAGATATCTAGCTTCGGCATATGGGATGTCATTCAGGTCGATCGATTCCGCTGCGTTGCACATCCATGAGCATCTTCGTCACAGTCGGACGAGGCTCACACCCACCGATATTCCGTATCACGTCCACCATACGAACGACTGTAATTCCTGTGTGGAGTGCGACACCCTCCAGGAATGCTACTTTCAGCTCACGCAACTTGTTCTCGTAAGCCGTGATCCTCGCGTCGATATCAGAGATCGCGTATTTCGCAGTGCGAATCCCTGGATACAGCGGTCAGTCTTGGACATCCTGAAGGCGGCGATGACTGACAGAAGCTGTTTGGCTTGGTATAATCGGCGATGAAGTAGCCGCACTCCGTCACTTGCTGTAGTAGAAGTGTGATGGTCTTGTCATGTTTCTTGATCTTCTTCAAGGGCTCAACGTCGTGAACGAATGTGAAGACGTCCCTCATCGCGCCTGCCAAGCGAATGATCTGCTCGTCGCGATTTTTCTGGTTTATGAGTACCTGTGCGAATTATCGGCCGTGATCAGCGATAGCACGAATTGTGAGGAGCAGACAGACTTTGTTCGCGGCTGATATAACAGACCAAGCCAGCGACGCATACGGATGAACCTACCAGGTTCAGACGGTGAGCAAGCGAAGGGAAAGGATGAACACCGATTACCGCTGCAATATCAGTCACGATCTTGTTGAACAACTCCAACCTCTGCAAAAGGACGCCCCAGGTAGTCTCAAGTGTCTGTACCTCTGTGATGACGGTTGTGCTAGTATCGACCACCAAGGCGAGAAGGTCAGCAGCCGCTGGCGTGGAACCGAGAGTGCTTATCGCTTTCGTCGTCTGGTTGATGGCGGCGTCAGCTTGAAGTTCGTCTGCATTAACGCGCTCGGGTGGCTGAGCAGCAAACGCAAACTTGATCCTAAGATCGGACACATCAGAGGTGTCCTTGCGAAGACGTTCTTCGAATACTAATCGCAGAGATCGCGTCAGCAGAACATGCCCTACAAAGGTTGTTCGAACCGCCATCGTTCGATCTTCCTGTTATCTCCCCGATCGTGTAGGTGAGACTTCCAACGAGTTCATCTTGCTTCTTGAAACGATGCTTCTGGTAAACTTTTACGAGCAGGGTGGACGTATCGACCCCGTCCCTGACAAAATTAACATTTCTAGCGTAGGGGAAAGAGACGAGTACGAACCAGAATAAAGGCTGATCCCAACGAGTGAGTTTCTTCTTCTCTTCCACTGTGGGCGTCTGTCGCATGGTGTCTCCTACGGAAAACTGGACATAGAATTGTCTCGAAGGCGGGAGTTTGCGCCCCACCTGAGCGCGAAGTTCGATACCTGAAAAAAAGCTAATTGGCATAGAACAGGAAATCTAGCGTTGAACCTTACCTTTGATGGTGACCGTTAAGTTGGTCCTTGAACACGTCGCTTAGCATCGTGATTCTCAGCGAAATTATGAAAGTGATACATACATCATGTGTTTCTAGCTGCTGAGTATATTCGAGGGGTTGTGAACAAATCGACAACGACCGTGAAGAGAGAGATGGTAAGCTGGACAATGCGGTTGAAATGCGGCGACATGCAGCCACTTTTGTCCATGCCTTGCGGCATTCCCCCGGCCCGCGTTCCCCCTCGAGTCGTCGTATCCCTCGTTCACCGTCTCAGCGTTCAGCGCAGCGCTACCGCTACCTTCCAGGGCGACCAAACCGCCCTTTCCCTCTCGACCGGGCGCACGCGGGTCACACGCATCCTCTGCCGGGTTCTCCATGCCATTCGTATTTTTCTTTGGCCAGAGACCCACGACCGCTCCTGCGACCGCCCCACCCACAGATACAGATGCCACCATCGACATCGGTACTCGATCGCCATCGCCCTCAACGACCAGCCCCTGGCTCGTCGAACGCGTCCACGCCTTTTCTCTACCCTATTTCCCGTTCGTCAAGGTTCCCGCGGGACAGAAAAAGCTGCAGGATATCGGCGGGAACCCGAATCGGGTTGGGTATGCGGTCAATATGGCGCTCGACAAGCCGGACAAGCTGGCGGACAAGTTCCAGGCGTTTTACAGGGCGGTGGAGGCCGAGTTGAGGGAGGGGGATCATGCGTGGGTGGAACTGATTGAGGAAAATGAAACAGATGAATTGCGGATACGCGACATCCTTGAGACGATCGAGTCTACCTTGTGCACGCTGCTCTATGACAGGGAAGTGTGGACGCCGAGGCTGCCGTTCTGCCCACACAGGGTATATACATAGGTTATTCCTTCCCTCGAGCTCGGACGATGCGTCTCACAACGAGACAATGCCAACAAGGATCCAACGCACCGTCCGTCTGGCCCCACCGATTCTACAGAAGTGTCAACGGCGCCGGTCACTTCCATTCTCATTTCTCCGACGGAAAAGAAACGGAGTCCACTCATACCTACGGTACACTTCGATCAATCATCCGCCATCAAACCCCCTTTGTCTGAACCTGGTTCTCGATCGACCTCCCTCGTCTCTGGCGACGACCTCCTCCCAATCATCTCTTCGGTTGTCAAAGGGAACCCACTCCGACTCGTATCCCATCTGCTATTCACACAACGCTCCGGAACCAATCTTATGGCGGACAAGAAAGCAACTGCCTGATCAACCTCATGGCCGTCGCGGAATTTCTCGAAAACGTCGACCACAGTGCGCTCGGACTGGACGAGAGCGACAAGGTGGTCAGGTACGTCTTCGTTGCCTCCCCCGTCTGGTTGTTGAGACGTGTCTAGTACGGCGAGCTTGACGAGCGGTACCTCGGCGCCTCCCGAAAATGGTGTGCCACCATGTATCCCAACCCACTCTTCGAGCCTGCCAATTAGCCGATCCTGACAATTAAGCGTCCATTTGTTGACCGAGCGGCGACCTAACGATCACACCCCCACATCCCCAAGTCGTCCTCGCACGTGTCGAACGCCTCCGACAACTTCACAGGGGAACCGCTCAAACTCGATGGCTTTCGCTATATATACAGCCCCGAGGATTGTTAGCGGAGAGGACCGGGAGGTTGATGGATGCTTCATGACGTCGCCTTCCCTGCTTCTCCGCTCTGGTTCCTTCCAGCTCAACTTCTGCACCCCCTCGTCCATCACCCTAACCCATGTCTTCCTCTCCGTTTCCAGTTGCAAGATGAACTCATGCTTGATGCAACAACATGTACCCACTCCCATCATGTCCAAAGCCGGTGTACACATGACTCCGCAGATACCCGATCGGCCTTTCGCTCAGATCGGGTCAAATGGTGGCACAGGCCAATATTCAAGACCGTCAGACAAAGTGTGCCGACAGTGCGCACCGATCATGTCTACGAAATATGTTTGATCGAGATCGATCAGGTAGTGATATCGACTAGTCCAGCGGGTAATCCAAGTCGATAGTACGTTCCTCTGCCTGTCGTTTTTAACTATCCTTATGAGTGTTACCAAAGTCCGTGATGGGCTCGAACCTTTCCTCTTGGCTGCGAATAGTATTCAAGATTACGCCAGACCTCGAAGAAAACGGACTACTGAGATAACTGAAGCCATCGAGGATCATAGTACTTTTGTGCAGTTGACTCCAACCACGTTCCACGGCGACACGTTCGGATGTTCGCTTCGGCGGGAACGATTGATGGTGGTTGGCGTAAGTCACTTATAGACTCACAAATCTCTCGTATTCAGCCAAGTTTTACTCGAGCTCATTCAGTATAACAAACATCCACTTTGCTCGCTCCACAGACAAAGATATCACTGCAGTGTTCGACCTAGGACTACACTCCAGTTTCCTCCCACTCTCCCATTCCGTATGTTCAGCGGCCACCGTGCTGCAGAACCTGACCTGGGCATCCAGGTACTTTGTAAAATCTCTCTGTCTCGGGTATCTTTTGCCGGTGGGCAAGATCTTGAAGTGTTCCCATAATCGCAGGACAGTCGGCTAAAAATGGATACGTGGTGTCGACGTGGTGGTATCAACGCCAGAAGCATAGATACACAGACAGCGGTCACCAACGTCCCGCTCCGGGAACGTAACAGAGAATGATGTTGGTTGACTAAGATCAGCGATGTAAGGAAGGGACGTC
>JBBPRO010001049.1:0-10603 GCA_038093055.1 Boletus mariae
TCATGCCATGCAGCATACACGTACCTTTGCTCCTGGCCATATGCTGCCTTTGTCTTTGAGAATATCCGTGGTAAGAGAGGTGCCCCAGGGGACCCCGGCGTCATCATTCGTTGGGGGCACTCCTGGTTGTGTTGCCATCCGTTTGAGCAAACTGTGGGTGGACTTGAACCCACTGCCGACATTCTGGGGCGTGCCAGCTGAAGTCCGTTCCCCCTCCTTCGTGGTGCGGCGGATGTTCTCCTGCAGGCCGTCCTCGCTGGCCATCGACGGATTGTTTATGTTGCTCAAGGAGGTGAGCTCCTCCTCACTATCGATTTGTATCACCTCCATGACTTCCTCCCTGGCCTCCTGCGTGTCTTTCGTGGTCCTGTGGTGTCGCTTCAAGGGGCGCGGCGAGACGAATATTCGACCTAATTCGGCAATGGCCCTCTTGCGTTGACCAGGCAGTTGAGTATGCAGCCAACTCGAAGTGGTGGACTCGAGGTCTTCATCCGAGCGCTTGGGAAGGATTTCGAATGGGTGAGCAGTGGACGCCTTCAGGATATCTTCAGAAGGATCACTCTTGTATAAAGAGGGGGATGAGGAGGGAACACCTTCGTCTGTCTTTGGAAAAGCATTTGCCTCATCTAGAAACCGGGAGGTAGGGGGTGGGGGTGGAGGTGGTCCATTAAGCTCAGGCTCAGATAGGGCCCATTGCTTGCTCGCCGCACGGTTCAACAAATCGATTGCGTTCTGTGTTAGCCCCAGGGTAGCCAGCCTGCTCATCACTGCGTCGACCACCAGGGATGCGACCTGGGTAGCCAACTCATTCGCTTCTGGGATCTTCATGGAGCGGGTCTTCCTTCGCAAGACCCCCACCGGTTCAGGGGGTGAAAATGGGCCCAGGCCAAGCAGGCTTCCCCATTCCTCTGCAAGCCAACGATGTTTGTTCATCTCGTTATCGGTGACTCGAGGTAGAGTGCCATGAACTACGGCGTAGTGAGCCACATCAACCTCTGCAGAGTGGTCTGCAGCCTCAGCAAGGATGTTGTCGGTACAGGTGAATAACTCATTTGGGGAGATAAACTGGTGTGCCAGCGTGATCATGCCTTGTCGGAAGTCTCTTGCACCCCATTGGCAGCTGAAGACCTCGTAGTTTCTTTTCGGTAGGTCTCTGCAAAACTCCTCCGGAGCGATCCGCTTGCCACTCGCGACGCAAAGATAGCTGTGGTAAAATGGACTCAGCTCACGCATGACCTAGGAAAGATGGTGTAGAAAACCTACGTTCGGTACAACCAACGCGCTTCTTCCCCATACGCGACACCAGCGAGGATCGCTTGTGCCTCCCTGAAACCACCGCCCAACAAGACGAGCAGTAGCTCCCTGAGAGGATCTGACAAAAAGGCAGGGACACAGCTGTCCCTGCCCTTCAGGTGCGTGGTCTTGCTGTACCTCGTGAAGAAGAAACCTTCTTCCCCTTGAAAAAAGAGATTACGAGGACGGTCCGCATTTCTGATCTGGTGTTGCAGGAATTGGGTGACACGAGTAGAAAGGTGAACGCCAACATAGAGGGCATGTATGACGTGGCCCCAGAGCCTGTCTGCACTGTCCAAAAACTCCCTCACCGCGACATGATCCCATGCCCATATTCCATCTGTCATGACTGTTCCCAGCCTTCGTCGCTCCACGAGGGAGAGGAAAAACGTATGCCTCTCGCTCCGAAACGGCTGCTCTTCCAGAAAGGAGTAACCCCGGTGCATGTTGCTCAGGTCGTCGGTGACCTTCAATCCTATTGGCAGACCCTCCCAAGCGTCATCCCCACTCAGGCGGAGGTACATGTCCTTCGCTGTCTGTATGAGCTTTTGCATGCCGTCACGAAGGTTCTGAAGATAGAGGGTCTGCCCTCCGATGGAGATCCACTGATGGGTGGGATCCACGTATACCTGCGGTTCGGCTACCTGACTGTAAGCCAGCGAGGACGCAAACTGTTGTAACTCGAACAACATGTTGAATGTCGTCAATTGCCCTAGCTGAAGGGCGACGTCGTAAAGATTGCCGATGTGTCTACAGGAAGGAATGGACTCGTCAGCCTGGTCACGAGCATCAAAGTGAAACAGAACAGCACTGACGTGATGACATCCCCGGGTTGATTCATCATGTTGCAATCCGATAGCCCCTCGTACAGCGTGACGAGACGACAAAAGTACTTCAGTTGCGCCAGAATCGGTGTCACATCCTTTGCTGAAAGGAACGAACCGTCGGAACAGAGGGCCCTCAGCCAAAGGAACCGCTCGATTGGATTTTCCCATTTTGCGTGGCTTTGTGCATCGCGGTTGTTCACAAGGGTCCAACAAAAGCCGTGATACGCCTTAACAGCATCAATCAGGGTAGACTCTGTGGCCTCCTGCGCATCCTTCTTTAGCAAATGAATTAGGGTGTCCAGGCGTTCCTCCTGGGCCGGGGTGTACTTGAATTTCAATCTGAACTCGTGCCCAAGCAGCGTTCTGATCATTGCTCTGATCATCTGGAGATACAGCAAGTCATAAGCGTCGTTGTCCTTTGACACCAAGCGAAAATGGTCTGTCCTGGAGCGTTCGAGAAGGTGAGAAGGGAATACATCATGAAGGAAACTGTGAAAGACTCACTGCTCTGGCGTGTACCCTGCGCCATTCAGTAAAACTTTTGCAATGGTGAAGGAGTTGGGGCATTCGTTCAGAAGCGCTCTAGTTGTTTTGTGGTACTGCTCCACCACCCTTCCCAACGACACGAAGATCCCCCATCGTTCCTCCGCCGTGTGCCTTGCTTTCAATCGCCATGCTGCGTTTCTTTGTCCGTCATCCTTGCGGATTTCCGGTTCGAACTCGTCCCATAGGGTAATCCTCAGTAGCGGGGGACGGTCGCGGTCTGATTCCTGTGGGACAACTGGGTCCTTGGCATGCGCAGGCAAAAAGGTCCCGCGGAGGTACCTTCGGACATCTAGATCACATCCGGCGGTGACTGTGGGGTCGACCTCGAAGTACACCTTCCCAGGACCCTGTTTGAAGATGCACTGTACCATGCAAGGACGGTACAGCTGCTGGCCAGTAATTCGTAGTCCATGCCTCTCCTTGGAATGTCGGATCATCGTCTGCCGGTCGCGCACGCTGTATGTGCAAGTACTGTCTGCACAGCATGCAAATCCTTCAACGGGGGTCGCAATGCCTTCCACGGGGGGGCCGCCTGCTTTGGGGGTAACGACGTCTTGTGGCTTTTCGTGGATCAGGCGATCCTTGCAGAGTCGTTCAAAAGCGCTTTTCTGGGTTGCTTTCACAAAGAGGTTATGCTGATTCTTCATATGTCCCAGCGCTGTCTCCGTGGTCAGGCCCACCTCGCATTGACGACAAATTAAGATGTGGAGGGGACCATGCAACCACATTCCGATCTGGTCGAGAAGGTCTCCTCTTTCAAGGTCGCTCTGAACCGTAGCTGCTACGCGGCCGTGCATCAGAGAATGCTGTCACCAAAAAAAGTCCGTCGCTTACTCTGCGCTCTCTCGCCAACGAAGCCTGGTGGGATGGCAGCTATTGGAGCACTCTCCCTAACTGTCGAGGATCTGTTCTTTCGCAAACCGCCTGCCATGTGACGATGCGTGAGCAAGACTTGCTTTTAATTTTCTACAAGAGCCTGGCTCACCGTCACTCCCTTGTCCCTGCATACTTGTGGTATTCCTTGTCACCAAATGCTCCAAGGTCATTTGGACGCCAGGGCCTGAGGAGCGTGTTAAAGGGAATAATCTGCTACAAAATATAAGCCAAACCTCGAGGGACCTGCACAGACGACTGTTGTTGCAGTCGTTTGGCTTCGGGAACAAGGGTAGAACCGTCACGACCGGGGTTGTGGCGATGGCGATCTTTGACGTGCTTTCGCAGGCCATCCCTGCCTTCGTAGGTCCTGCCACACGCTTCGATCGGGCAGCAATACCTATCCTCTACGACGGAAACAGGGTACTGGACATCGTTGGCGGTGACCACAAAGGTCTGTGCATGCTTGTTGGAGTGATGGCGGCCAAGGGCTTCCTGAGAGGAAAATGTCTTTGAGCACGTAGTGCAGCTAAATTCCATATCGTAGTGTTTATGAGCTTGGAGGGCGAATGGGAGGTGAAACCCAACTATTCGCCGATGCCCCTTCTTATATGGCGCAGTGAAGCCTGAACCGCCAATGGGTTAAAAAGGAAAAACCAGTCTTGGCGTCGCGTAGAGTGTAGCATCCACCAATAAGCGGGCTCGTCCAAATACGAATCCCAAGAGAACATTTGCCAGGATTGCTGGGAGCCTTGGTGCTACCAGCCTATCGAAAAAGTAGACGAGTAACGTTATCGCTTGATGACTATCCACCGCTTGGTCCGCACATTCTGATTCTGATTGGTGGAAAGAGGTCGGTAGTTACCAAAATAAGAACACACCCTGCCAAGGGAAGGCAGGCCTTCTAAATGGAGACTATGTCGAGTCTTTCAGCTCGGCTAAGGAATGTAGGTTGGCAACACGAATACCTTGATCGCTGCAATGCTGAACAGATCCGGTGTCTTCACCGTCCCTCTCCATGATAGTGATGAGCGAATCCCTGAGGCGGTCCGAAGCATCGCAAGACAAGTGATCAATAATATCCATGAGAGGAAAAAACGTCTAGAAGCTTGTTATCGAAGAAGCGATGCCAATTGAACGCAAACGTACCCCGTATGGAGCACTCGTCTCTCCGGTATGAGTGTGTTATCGGGGCGACGGAAGAACTGTAGACATGTGAACGGACTCAACCAACGTACAAGAGCACTCACACGTTTATGAAGTTAATCAATCTTCTTCCCACTGGCCCAGAATGGCAGTGTGAGCTGGTATGCGTGCGCGGCGATGCAGAGAGACAACCTGGAGAGGCCGGAGAGACAGAAGAGTATGACGAACGTGAAGGCGGTGGGAAGGAGCTGGAATTGTGGTGGCGTGGCCCTGTGGCCTGCGTGTAGGAGTTAATCAGGAACGCAGCGTTCCGGAACGAAATTGCATACACACCTAAAAAGGTTTATACTGACCCTCACGCACGGACATAGCGCTACGACGAGATGTGGACCGGCGACTGGTGGTGGGAGACCCAGGTAAGTCCTTATGGATGAGCTGGTCAGCGGCACCTCTTGACGGACGATACTATTTAGTCCCGCTTACCAGCAGGGGCGACCGTGTCACCGGCTATCCTTGCCTCCGAAAAAAAAGAGCTGTCGCGATTCAACGGCGACAAAATGGCATGGCCAGTATATCTAACCATTGGGAATATATCCGTTGTCAGCCTGCGGAACACGCCTCGATCTTGGTAGGGTACTTACCTGTCTCAAAGCTTGAAACGTTCGAGAACAACTCTGAGTGGGTACCGCCTCTTTCACTATCAGTGCATGGGACGGATCGTCGAACCCCTTGTAGCTGCTGGCCGCCATCTGGGAGTTGACATGGTGTGCGCCGATTCGGATTTATCAGGCGAGTGTTCCCCGTGCTCGCTGCGTTCAAATCGGGGATCACCCTGAACAATGTTTGGTTGCCTTGCTTGACTAGGTTTCTCCAACCTCATAATCGTGGGATACCTGTGTGGGACCGATCTGCGTTCGCACGGACCGATTGCGTGAGAACCCTGGGTATGGGGAAGCTGCCTAGCTATCGCAGCACTTGTCAGAATTTGACCTTTTTTGTGATGCTAAATGACTGCAGCAACACCCGTCTGTGCAGGTCCCTCAAGGTTTGGCTTATATTCTGTAGCAGATTCTTCTCTTTAACACGCTCTTCAGGCCCTGGTGTCCAAATGCCCTTGGAGCATTTGGTGACAAGGAATACCACAAGTATGCAGGGACAAGGGAGTGACGGTGAGCCAGGCCCTTGTTGACAATTAAAAGCAAGTCTTGTTCACGTGTCATCACATGGCAGGCGGTTTGCGAGAGAACAGATCGATAGTTGGCAAGAGTGCTCCAATAGCTAGCATCCTACCGGGCTTCGTTGGATCGCACCAGATGTCTTCAGGTCAGACTTCAATCCTGTCTGCTATGTTTCAGATCTCACTCCCCAAGACCACGTCTTATCGTCCTCATCATCGCAAGAAGGCCCGGATTCGCCCACATATCCCGACGAACAGAATGTTGGACCTGGTCTGTCATCTTTAACGGTAGCATGACCGTTTCATTTCCAACACTATCGTCTCCTGGTTTTCTTTCAATCTTCCATTTGGATCTTTTCATTCGCTTTTGTCCTTGCTTGTCCTCCATCCGTGAATGGATTGGCAGGGACTTGTTTTCTTGTTCGCGACGTTTACGAGTGCCCTATTCGTTATCCAGATCGTCTCGCGCGATGTCCAGCTCACTTTCATTATTCGTTCTTTCGCTTTGGGTTTGTCTTCACGTTCATCCGTCGTTTTATCCGTTCTCGTCTACTCGTTCTGGACCCCCTCGATTTGTTTTTTTCGTCATCGTCGTCGTCGCTCATTTCCTTCGCACCCTCCCTACCGCTTTTCGGCCATTCTGTGAATGAGCACTGTCGCTGCATGATACCTCGATGCCCAGGAGGCCATCAGCTGTCGTTCCCTGGGGGGGTATCCTCATTTTGTTTATTTTCATGATCTATGATCCTGCAAAGATTCATTGCGCATTCGTTTACCAATGCGATATCCAACGTCCATCTGCCTCATTCCGCACTCGACGGATTCATTTACCCGCCTTCGTCGTTCGTTCATCTATCTTCACCGTTCGTTTGTGAGGTGGTCGTGCCCACATCCATCTTCGTACTTCATTTGCTTCGATTCGCATCATCCCAGGTTTCGTCTGACATATCCGTTTGTTTCGTTCCGGATTTAGGCCAGTATCAGGCTTCAGTCCGTTCTGTCCCGGATAGGTTTTAACCTGTTTTCGCTGTATCTCGAGTTTATCAGTTATTTAGCCATTCATTTTCATTGGCGCATGGAGATATGGCACCCGTTTATTTGAGTCCGTTATCGATTTACTGGAGATCTGTTACCTTGCTTAAAGAACTTCCTTATTTGGAACAATAATTCCGTTTTTGGAATGCTTACATATATACATCCAACTACCCACCAACTCACCGGGGAAAGAGTTTCCGTTTTTGTATATGCATTCCGTATATGTCAACTTACCGGTGTCAAGCAAGGTTTCTGCCGGCGCGGACGGCACTTACAAGTGCAAGAATAGATACGAAAGTTGATCGAAGAACCAAAGTCGAGTGGTATCTCGCACTACACTTCGTTATTATCTCATTTATCATTTGTTATCGTTCGCTTTCACAAGCTTACAATGTTTTGTTTTCATTTGTACTTAAGGATCATGCCGGATGCGGATGCGATTCGAGTTCGATCTGCAAGAGCAACATGACGGACTATACCTACACGTCGTCTCGTTTAGGGATGGTCCCCTATCCCTCATCGTGCAGACTGTGTTCATCGTCACTACACTTCATCACTTTTCTTACGTCGTTGCGACATATTGTCCTTCAATGCGGGTCATGCTAGATTTAACTGGATTAGCGATCGTTCGGATCCCACAAACCACCGCTTCCTTTTCGTCTCGTCGACTTCATGTGTTTTGTCTTGAGCTCGGGTAGCGGCAGCGCAGGTGTACTCGGCGATCAGTTTGATAGGCTCCATTTGTGTTTGTTTTGCAGGTCGTTTTGGTATACCCCTTTTCGCCCTCTTTGTCGTTTAGTCGTTTACAGCAGATCGGACTTGCGAAGTCATTGTCAGTGTCGGATTCAACATTCATGCGAACTCACTCACCTCGGTCGTTGATGGGATCACCACTATCGCCATCATTTTGCATGCCATCTAGTCTGTCGACGGACTGTCGTCGTATTAGCTCGACGTTTCGTTCTTCAATTCTTCACACCTCCTCGTCTACCATCAGCAACAGCATATAGTACTTGCACATACAGCGTGCGCGACCAGCAGACGATGATCCGACATTCCAAGGAGAAGCATGGGCTACGGATTACTGGCCAGCGGCTGTATCGTCCTTGCATGGTACAGTGCATCTTCAAACAAGGTCCTGGGAAGGTATACTTCGAGGTCCATCGTTCATTTTTCCAGTACCTTGCTGATGGTGTCCGTCAGAGTTATGATCAGCTTGTCCTTGCTGATGCGCTGCTTCTGGTAAACATCGACAACGAGGACGAAATGATCGTTTTCATCACTGACGATATTTGGTTTCTCCGCACAGAACGAAGGACATGTACACACAAAAACCAATTATCATCCCAAAATATAGGCTTCCCAGTCCCTTTTGCTTCCTTTGTTAGCCGGGGGGTATTTGACTCGCCTACACAACATTCGAAGTAGTACTGCCCTGCAAATCCATATCTACGCTTTGATCGAGTGAGTTGAATGTCTAAAAATGATGAGCAAGTATGCAACAAAAGTTCAAGCATTGCAACGCTACTTTTAATGGTGATTATTTTCGCTCTAGAGCCACATTCAGCCTATGCCCAACGAATCAATTGAATACACACATTGTATCCGTACTTTGAGTTGTATTGCCTATATTCATGGTGGAGGTGGAGGTAGTGAGTACACGACGAGTGGTGCCGAACAGTTGCTAACATCCGATTGCAATGCGGCTTCTGAAAATGATCGACAGCTAGAGATAATATCTCGCTTGCTTTGTTCTCGCGAAATGGACATCGCAAATCTAGATTCAGCGGTCTCATACCCGGCCATTGGAGGGGGTACAATCATACAAATGCGTAATACCTCTGAGCCAGAAAATCGACGTCTCATTCGAGCGTGCCAAGGTTGGGGTATCGAAGGGGTTGACATCATTGACACCTTCGTACGGTGTCGATCTGGTTACGGATCGGGGACAACGAAGAACTTCTCAAGTTACAAATCTCCTGTCACACGTACGACGTACGAGCTTTTCCAAGTCGTAGGCTGGTTCCAATCATCCGTGGGAAACAAAGCTGGGGCACTTGAGTGGGTGTTTATTAATGATTGCACGAGCATACACTCAGGAACACACCTTGACACATTATTGGCGAGTTTCAGAATGCAATCACACAATGCGATGAACCTCGACTCGGCAGTAAACATCATACCCAATTTCTGTGGTTTCGGCCATCGTGCCTCGTCCCTGTTTCATGAAGAGGGTAGGCGACATGATACTGTTGGAAGCACCCTTACTTTGCAGTTCTATTCTGTTTTGGGACATTGCTGTTTAGGCCACTCACCTATTGACAAAGCCGTGAAATCTGCAAACTCGACAACAGGTGGTCCACATGCGTTCTATTCGGTGATTGTCCCGGACCAGTTCCCGGTGTCGCTAAAATAGGTAACAGGAACGAGCGTCCCCACCCTTGGTCGGATTGGACACAGAGTTGTTGATGGAAGCATCTGCGGAGCTCTGAATTGTGTTTGGGTGAGTGGCTCGGGGGGATATCTAAGGAGGCGAGTTCGATGCCGGAATCAGAAGACGAGTCAACGGTGTAGTTGTCGTCGTCACTAGACTTGGAGCTCGTCCCGAAAAAGGCGGTGAAATCTTGTAAAAATCGGGGGATGTTGTGGCAATGATGATCTCGGTTGCAGATAAGGCACGGCCCCGGGCCGGTGGTAAGAAAAAGGCGTCGACGAGTCGTCGTGACCTCATTGAATGCGCAAGTCTGACCATTCGATTCCACCCCGGTGCCACTGACAACGGAGAGAGCTCGCTCTCGACGGATGTGTCAGGCTGCTTCTCAAGTTGTGAGGGCATCCAGGTAGTAGTGCGACGACACTTGCGAGTTTTTATTGCGAGCCACGGTGATCCTCGATGTTGGCAATACATCCAGGTTTTTTGACATGCTTGAGGTCGCTGTGGGGCTTGAATCAAGGGATTGGGGTTGCGCGGTAGGCGGTAATCATACTGACAAGCCTGTGAGCGCCGATGACTTTTGTAAGTGTTAGCAGACGTCCGTAATCGCACGCACGCGAGGTCCTGAGCAAGGATTTGTGTAGAGTGTAGGAAGGATCTGGTGGTTATAGCGAGATCCTGTGTTTTGACGAACCTGGGACGGACGAATACAGTATCTCCGACGAATCCCCAGATCCGTGGCAAGTCCCGGCTTTTTCCGCAGTGGCTGGTCCGCATGGACTCCAAACTAACGCACCGGCCAATTGACAAACGTGATGGTACACAACCGTACAACACATGCGCCGCAGACATTGAACGCGTTCAGTTTCTAGCAGAGCATGATTTAACCACAGGCACAAAACGCAAAATCCCGGTTACCCCAACACGTACGAATGTAGGCACACAATGCCCTAGTTCCCCTGTTGGTAAGGAGGAGCTCACCTCCTTGAGCAACATAAACAATCGACGATGGCCAGCGAGGACGGCCTGCAGGAGAACATCCGCCGCACCACGAAGGAGGGGGAACGGACTTCAGCTGGCACGCCCCAGAATGTCGGCAGTGGGTCCAAGTCCACCCGCAGTTTGCTCAAACAGATGGCAACACGACCAGGAGTGCCCCCAACGAATGATGACGCCGGGGTCCCCTGGGGCACCTCTCTTACCACGGATATTCTCAAAGACAAAGGCAGCATATGGCCAGGAGCAAAGGTACGTGTATGCTGCATGGCATGA